>ML779728.1:2246860-2265735 GCA_009831015.1 Picea engelmannii
CTATAGGTGTCTGAGGTAACCAAGGATATCTAAGCTGAATTTCTAAGGGAAGGTGAAGAAAAGAAGGCCGAAATGCAAGGAAGGATAAATTCTTTTGATGGTGCTTTCTAAGGTATGTTATTTACAGGTCATCTCACCATTTTCACTATAACGTTTTTTCTATAATGATGCAGACTGTGAAATTATTATGCCATTGAGAAAACATACCCAAGTATATGTGGTAATAAATTCATCTTTTGGTTCGTTCTAGTTTGGGAGTTACACTCCGTGGAAAATAGGGTTTGTGGCTAGTCCTAAAACTAGTCAAAAACAGGTGTTTCGGGTAAAAACATCATAACTTCTTCATGACAAATCCAAATTCAGTGAGACAAAATTTGTTGTCTATTTTATATTCTTTAGTATTATGTGTAATATTTTCATATCAATTCAACAAATAGTTCATGCGGGGCATGCTCTACAAGGTCGCTCTCTAGAATAAGCCAGAATTCAGCAAGGTATGTCATTTTTGCTATAATTCCTTTTCTGAGAGGTTCCAGGTTGTGAAACCTAGAGGAATTGTATAAAACACATTGAAGAACATTATGTATTAGTTTCATATATTTATACATTACAGATTCAAATTTATGATTACTTCAAGTTAGGGTTGTTGACTAATCCAAAACTAGGCATGTGAGACTAAAGAAAAGTTTGATGAAAATGCTAGTCTCTTGTTTTTAAAGTTAAGGAAGGTTTGCAGGAATGTGATCATATATGCCAGGTCTATTACAGAGCTACAAATCAGATTTGGATGATGAAATTAATGAGGGATTTTGATTGAGGTACATGTTGAGTACATGGTTGAGACTAGTAGTTGATGAGTTGGCACATACGTGAGGTGTATTGTTGATGATGTTGGTACATATTGATGAGTAGCTGACACATGATTGGTACATACTTGGCACATGGTTGGATGCACTTGTTTATGGTACAGGTTGATTACAGGTTTTCTGGTATAGGTTGGTGCATGGTTGATGCACTTGTTTATGGTACAGGTTGATTATAGGTTGAGGTACAGGTTGATGCATGGTTGATGCATGGTTCAGATTTATTGGTATAGGTTTACAATGGTATATCTCATAATGATACTATGACATCGATTCCATTATTCTACTTCTACTTCAGGGTGGAAGGACGGGGCAAGGACGGGTGGTTGTAGCCACCTTTCGGTTGTAGCTGGAGAATATAGGGGGTTGAAGCCTGCTTTTGGTTGAAACCAGAGAATTGGGGAGTTGGAACTTCCCTCAGGTTGTAGCCTAAGAATATAGGGGGTTGGAGCCTCCTTCTAGTTGCAGCTAGAAAAAAAAGGAAGTTGGTGCTTCCAATGAATGTAATTCTTCAAGACATATAAGAAAAAACATTCAGTGGTTTTCTTCTAATTTGGGTTTTTACGTAAAACATTGGTGTACTATGTATGTATGTGATTGTTTATTTCTTACTGCTCATTATTGGATAATAATTCTACATTGATATAACATTTGAAGAAAAAGGATTATAATTACACTATTACTAATTCACCCCCCCCTCTCAGTAATCCAACAATTCTACACAGATCGACACGTCATCTACCTTACAACGCGAGCTGATGAACATAAGGAGAAGTTGTAGTCATACTACAAGTTCACAGAACAGGATCTTGAGAAGATCACTAAGGACTGGTCAGTAGACCTCCTTATTCTAGCAGACCCTGCAGAGATGTCCGACCCTGACAGCCCAGAAACTGCACATGATACACCTAGACCTAGTAAAAAGAAGAAGACCAAAGAAGTACAAGAATTAAGAAGTGCTTCGGGAAAGGTTGGTTCAATATCACCTAACCGAGGGGGTGATGACGAACTAGAAGACATAAATGGTACATGAATTTAACAGAAGCAAGGCGAAGTAACACCGCTGAGAGATGAGACCGATCCCCGAAGAAGAGGAAGTTTTCTCCCTCGAAACCTTCTTCCTGGAAGAAATGGAGAGACACTGTGACCAAGATGAAGATCGTGCTTACTACTGATGATTTTGACTTCATCATAGCAGCCCTCAATGATGCTTCGCTAGAAATCATGGATAAACAAGAAGCTAAGCATGAGGAAATGTATGATAGACTTAAGGTCGAGGTCCGAGGGATACAACAAGCCCTTCAGTCTAGCCACACAATGTCCATTGTGCCCCTGTCATTAGGAGAACCAGAGTTGGGGGATGAGCCAACCCAACTCCGTCGATTAGCTGATGCGGTCGAAGCTCGTCTTCGTCGAGCAAAAGAATAAGTAGAGAAAGCTACCTAGACCTTGAAGCAAGTACAAGGAGACATTGTAGAACAACGTAGAATTGTAGAAGAGGAGAAGGTTTCTCTCCAGGCCAAGTTTGAAATGGAGAAAGCACAGATGCAGCAAGAGAAAGAATAGTTGCTCCCAGAGCAGCTCAAAGTAAAAGAAGAAGTAAATAGAGCCCTCTGCTCTGTGACAAGCTTAGAGCTACAAGCTAAAGACTGATTCATGCATCAAGTACAGTAGCTCACAGATGTTGTCTAGCAGCTACAACAACGAATAACATATTTAGAGCTCTGCATTGTACCTAACACCCCGCAGGATATAAGGGACCAAAGGGAAGCAACTGCTCGAAGCGCAGTTGAAAGAATAAAATTTCTTTCCCTGGAATGCAAGCAACTGAGTGATCGTAGTGCCCAAATGTATGAACAACTCACTGAGGATCCAAAATTGAAGGCACTGGAGTCATGGCTCTAGGAAGCGAAGTATCAAGCAGAGACAATACAGGCGCAGTCGAAGCCCCTGTCAGTTGTGGAAAGAATGAAGCGATCCCAAGAGCAGTGCATTGCCCAACAGTAGGTCCATACTATTCAGAGGAGAGTTATGGAATTAACTCAAAGGCTCCAACCTGTACAGGATGAGGCTTACCAACTGTTCACAGAAATCGAAGGACAAGGACCAGAATTGGAGCAAGTTGTCACTGCAGCTGAACAATGCCTCAAATGACCTATCAAGGAAGCAATCATACAAGAGTTCATTGAACAAGAGGCTGTAGCACAACAATAATTTGAAGCAATACTAGTAATATCAGAGTGACTCGGGATGAGTCACATGTGAGTGTTGGGAGCCTATTGGTTGTTGACCAAGTTTTGAGGATTCTTGGTCATGTTTGACCTAATTTTGGTACTTTGATAGGCTGTCGAAGGTGGAGCACAAGATGAAGCAGAGATCGCAGGATCTCGACCCCTTTTAGGGCCCTTTTTGGGATTTGGGATTATGTAATGGGTATGGGAATGTCAGCCCATGGGTTCACCCATGCTTAGCCCTATTTTGTATGTATAAATAGATGCTAGGCGATGTAGAGAGGATATATAGAAATGAATGGCTGAGTGCTAGAGTTGGATCTGTGTGATCAAGAGTCGTAAGTGCTTTGTGCATACTGTGTGAGACTTGTAGAGCTAAGTGCAAGTCATTGTAAGAGGTTGTGGAAGGTTGTGTGCTTAGATCTACTCAGGGAAGGAGGATATAGAGAGCTTCGCAGATCTCATGTCCTCTGCGGAGTAGGATTTTGAGGCTCTGTGCATGTAACCTATTGAAGAAGCTAATAAATAAGACAAAGAGTTGGTGGACGTAGCCCCAGGGTTGGGGTGAACCATGTGCATGTTGTGTTGCTCTGCTTTGTGTAATGTGTTGATGTTCTTATATGTTAATGTGCTTTGTTATTTAATATAGGTGAATGATCTTTCGATGCTTAGTGCTTAATAATATGGATGGATGTTAGATCTGACTGATATGCATGTGCTTAGTGTTGAATCTGTTAAGATCTGATATGTTTCGTCATGCTAAGTGTTGCTAGATGTTAGATCTGGTTGAATACTGCGTTGTGCTATAATTAGGGTTTAATTGTGCTGTAACTAAGAACTGAATATTGATAAATATAACTATTGAGTGCTCTGTTAAGTGATTAGAATCATAGATCTGTGTCCCAACTAAGGTTGCAGACACTGGAGTCCTGCAACCACCCATGCCTCTACCTCGAGTGAGACTTCATCTGCTTCACAGGTGTTTCCGAAAGGGCCGGTAGTTAGGTTTTTTTTGGTGCATTGTTGTAGTGTTGAACCTTGGGTCTGCCCTTATGCCAACAATTATTGAGTCTCATCCTCATTGGCTACCTCATCCATAATTATCAAAAAATCCCTCATTACAATTTGGTACCTATTTTATCCTTAGTTGATTTCAAGGGACCTCCCTTCCCTTTATTTCATATTTTCATTCTTATCGACACCAACCCATGTTTTTTAAGAATGTTGTTGTATCTCATTTCCCATTCCCATCATTAATGATGAACCTTGGATTGGAAAGAGTGATTCATAATTTCTCTCTAATTTAGTTCCCCCTCCTTATGTCTGACATTAGCTCCTTAGCACATCAAGATGGGTCTTCATTAGTAGGATCAAATATTTTACCCCCAACATTCACAAAGAAAGACAATGAATAAAATATCCAAGGCACACAAAGCTTTCCCCTAATAGAATCAAATCCATTAGCAATCAATATTATATATTTATTTATGGCTACATATATTGGGCATGACTATTGTGTTTAGGAAAGAGTACAATAATTATCATTTCCTCTTATTTGTATTAATTATCATTATTTTACATTTCATATTATATTTATTCTTGTATGTATTACTATCATAACATAATTTCTATGTTCTAATTTAGCCACTGACAGGCCTACTAGAAATAATATCAGAGCATCCTTCTTATTACCCATTTTCCACTACATCTACATTCTCTTCATTCCCATCAATTTCCCTCCTTCATTTACCTATCTTCTATCACCTCTCATTATGTTCCATTCAAAAGAAAAAATGAAGCTTAGTAGGAAATAAACATGAAGGAAATATCGTAGTAAAAAAAGTGTTGCACCAAGAAAGAAAAAAGGTTGATTAGCTACAAAATTTTATGTATGTTTAGCATAGTTATATAAAAGCTATCCATAGTTCCATTGATTATGAACTTTTTGACACTTGTACTTTTGAGTTTCCTTTGTATCATTTTTCCTTTTTATAGTCTCTCCATATATTAGGTGGTATTCATAGATATTCTCTAGCATGAAAAGACACATATGAAAATCATAGATCAAAAAATGTATAAGTACAATGTTTAGTACTCCTCATATAAAAATAGTTGTTTGTAATTCTCAATGCCAAATGAATCCTAATATTGTAGTTTTCATAAAATTATGTTCAATCTTGATCACTAGGCCATAGACCTGAAATATCATCTCCATTTCCTAATTAAGAAGCATTTGTAATTCATTTAATGTATGGCATGAAACATCAACTAGACAACCTCAAAAAATATAGAGAAAATATTATAATAAATATCCTTTAATCATCGTGCATGCACAAATAGAGAAAGTTCTAATATATTTGGGATTTCCACTTATCAAATAGGACCAGTATAAAACACACCCATAGTGGATGGTATTCAAAAAAGACCAACCACATCAAAAAACCTAAATTATGTATGTGAGGCACCCTAGAAAAAACCTCAATATGCAAATCATTATGGAGGATTGGAATTGATGTCGAGTGCTCCCCTTCAGCCCCTACTTAGGTTTTTTGCTTGCTACTGCATCCAGTTCATGGTTTTGACTCATCCTTAGAGATGTTATTGATTTAGGCTCCAAAAAAAAACTCATTACAAGCACCACCCTAGATATATGTAAAGTCCACTTTTCACAAGCCAAAATTAACACCCTAACCCCTACTTCTTTTGCAAAACAATGTTACCAACCTTCCTTTTATATAAAATGCCCTACCTAGTCCCCAATTTTTTAATAGAAAACTTCCAATTCCAAAACATGAATTTTATCCAGAGTGCAAAGTAAATGATCTAATATGGAAAAGTAAGCCAAAACTACACCTAATTCTTTACCAACAAATCAATAGACCTAATTCCAACATTCCAAAAATTCACCTAATGATTTACCTACAAAACCAACACAGCTAATGTCTTGCAACATTTTAAAAAGACCCGATTCTTTTTCCAACAATTTCAAAAGATGTGATGCCTTCCAAGATTGATGCAGGGGCATCTCTCACAGCAAGTGAGCCAGCACGAAATGCCAGTGAACAGCTGGACAAAACCAGCACAAGTTTGAAATTGTCTCAAAGATAATGCGCCAACCTTAAATGTGATATTAAAGAGAGGCGTACTTTTATATTGTAATCAGACCTTGAGCGTCTTGCTCTCGTCTGAAGTAGATAGAGGCATTTATGTTGAGATGAAATAGGTAGATAGAATTTAATATTAGATTAGACAGTTTAGAAAGGAGGGAAACAGGATATAGACACCCTCATTGTGCATTGTAACATAATCCTGAGCATTGAGAAGAGAAGCAGAGAGCTATGGAAGAACACCCATGTATAGATCTTGAATTAATAGAAGAGTTTAATTCAAATCCATGGTTTTGTGTTTGTTCTCTGTGTATGTATGCTGAATGCTATGCTCATGAGTATTTACTTCCTGTTATGCATTTGCTTTACATGCTATGTATGAATGATTTCTTGCTGAGTGTTTGAAACCTGAGAAAGGAAGTAGAAGAAATGAGTTTCAATTGTTTCTCTATCTGAGCAAGGATTCCTGCAAGGAGTGCAGTTGAAGTCATCCACAAGGAGTGCGTCGACAGAAGGCTTAGATAGTTTAACTCTTGTTCTCGTTCACCCAGAAGTGAAATTGGGTTATAGGAGACGTGCAAGGAGTGCTCAGGCTAAGGAAAGTCTCAGTTGTGAATCTAAGCGGAGTATTGAAGGACTACTGCTGCAGGAGTGCGCAGAGTCGAAGGTATTCAACACTTGGAAGTGTCTAAGAGTTGTCGCAAGGAGTGCGTGCAAGAATCTTCTCTAAGACTCAGAGTCGTGAGAAATCTCAGGAGGGATAAATCCTTTGAAGCTATTGAAGGTAGCACAAAGAGTTGGAGCATATCGAGTGACTCAAGGTGATCGAGGTTTGGGACACAGTTGATTAAGTCTGGGAAGGAGTATTTGGTTCAAATCGTGAGTGTATCAAGGAGGAGAAGATAGACAGACATGATCTTGTGGAGAGGATTAGCGAAATCCTGCCAGTCGTCAGATCCGCCAAAGCACCGAGGAGGATACGGTTATGTCCGGAGTTCAAACTCTAGGGATTGTGGACCATTGGATCATCCCATAGTTACCCATCAACCATCCGATTTGACAGGAGTTGCATAGGGTTTAAATCTTCATGAGTAGAGTGGAAACTCCGAGAAGTATTGGGATATTGAGGCGTCAGAGTTCGGGAAATTGGGAATCCTGTGGACCAGAGATCAAGAAAATCCATCGTGGAAATCCTGACAAGATCGGAGCTGTCCATCTGTTGGGACAGGTGGTAGGAATCAGGAGTCATCAGTATATCAAAGATTCAGAAGACAAAAAGCTCGAGACCCTTTGAGTCTCGTGACAATGAAGGAATCATAGTCATGGATCTTAGGTAAGACATGTGTTATGTGATCACTCAACCGGGGATTTGGTCATCGGGGTTCATAGGAGTGAGTGGTTTTGATTTTTTCATTTGGCAAAGCCCGGGGTTCGATCTAGACCGCCCATCATTCGGGACGCGTGTTGGGAGATCTGAAGAAGTCGGGGTTCGACAATTCAGGAGTCCTGGGGACAAGGGAAACATTGCATCAGGAATCGCGATATCGTGAAACGCGATATCCCGACAACTAAAGGAGCATGGGGCCAAAGGAATTGGTGAGAGGATAGGTGGCATGCTAGTATTGAATTCAAGGAAAGGAAAGTCCTGAAACCATAGACGTCAGGATTCGCGATATAGCGAAGTCCGAAATCCCAACGTGGTGATGGGACCGTTGAATAGTCAACCCGCGTGTGCATCAGAGTATCAGCACATCAGGGTTTGGGGTTCGGTAAATCCATTTGTTTGATATTGCGAGTGGCGAAATCGCGATAGGAGAAATCCTGACAGGGTAAAGGAAGGGTCAGCGTTGACTTGCATCGGGTTTCGGGGATTCGAAACACCAGTGCTCGACCACTGACCTCGCGAAGTCACGAAGTCCGATTTCCCGATAGAAGAAAGGGAGATCCCGTGAGAGAGTTGTTGTGGGTGAAAATTTCCCGATAGGGAAATAGAAGGACCAGTTAGTGTTCTTCGGGCCGAGGAAGGAGGAAAGATCCTGTGAGCGGACGTGCTTGCGAGCACGCCTGCGTCAAGTGGTATCAGAACTTAGAAAAGATTCTTTGCTTTCTGTAGCAAGGAGAAGGAAGATTCACCATGCCGCTGAGAAGAAGAGATAGACAATCACCCGATCCAGAGGAGGAAAGGGAGATGTCCAGAGGAAGGAGTAGAGAAGTGCAAAATCCGGAAGTAGAAAGAGATCTGCATAACTTACGCGCTAGAATTGTGGACATGGAAATAAGACAAAGGCGCACAACTGATGTAGGAGATATCAGTGAGTCTGAAAATGAAGATGATGTTGGACATAGAGAAGAAGAAATCACAACAGAAGATGTAGCAAATGAGCGCTTACTTAAAGCTGTTGCAAGAATGGGTGCAAAGGTGAAAATGGACATTCCAGTTTATGAGGGAAATCTGGATGTAGAAGAGCTTCTAGACTGGATTAGAGCTCTAGACACCTATTTTGACTATGAAGATATCGAAGAGGACAAGAAAGTAAGGCATTCCATCATGAGATTAAAAGGACATGCAGCCTTGTGGTGGGATGAACTACAAGTGGATAGGCGTTGCCAAGGCAAGCAGAAAATTAAGAGCTGGGACAGGATGATTGAAAAGATGAAGGAAAAATTTATTCCCAGGGACTATCAAATTTCTATGTTCAGGAGAATGCAGAACCTGAGACAGAAGCTGATGGCATTGAAGGAATATACTGAAGAGTTTTACAGGTTGAATATCAGGGCAGGTCATCACGAAAGCAATGACGAAAAAGTGGCCAGGTATATGAATGGCCTGAGATATGAGATTCAGGATGAAATGAGTATGGTGACCATCCAAATGGTGGAAGATGCTTATCAAATGGCTCTGAAAGCTGAAGAGACGCTGAGCCGAAAGCAGAGTCAGAGGGGCAGAGGCAGAAGTCAGCCCAGGGGAAAATTAGTTGCCCAGGAAAGAACCTAGAAGCCCAGGGACGACTGGAAGAAACCTCAGACTCGGACAGAGAGAGGTGGAAGCTCACAGCAAGGGAGATATGTTGAACAGAGAGGATAGCATAATGATCAGAGAGGAGATTATGCTGACAACAACACTTTTCCTCGTACTAGAGGTAGAGGAAGAGGAAGAGGTGGAGTAATAATGTGCTTTAGGTGTGGAAAAAATGGGCACAAGTCATTCGAGTGTTTAGAGAAAAAGAAAGAAACTGGAGAAACTCACATCGTCGAGGCACAAAGGCGATATGTTGAGGTAGAAGATGTTGAAGGTGGAAAATTGTTGGTAATGCGAAAAGTCCTTTTGACACTAGAGAAAGAAGTGGAAAGTTCAGTCCAAAGGACCAGACTTTTTAGGACTGCTTGCAAGACCAAGGGTTGGGCATGCAAGGTCATTGTGGACAGTGGTAGCACAGATAATCTCGTTTCAACTGAGATGGTAGAAAAGCTGGAGCTGGAGATGACTGATCATCCAATTCCATATAAAGTTTCGTGGCTACAAAAAGGACATCAAGTAAATGTCACCAAACAGTGTTTAGTTGAGTTTAAGATAGGAGGATATAATGATAAGATCTTGTGTGATGTCATTCCTATGGATGTTTGTCATCTATTGTTGGCTAGACCATGGCAATATGACAGAAATGTGATTCATGATGGGAGGATGAATACATATACCCTGGAGAAGAATGGGAGGACACACATGTTGCTTCCGATTAAGGATAAGGACGTGAAGCCGAAAGTAAGAAACACAATAATTCTCATGAGTGGGAACGAACTCCTTACCGAGGTTAAGAAGAAGGAGGATCCATAGTTCATTGTGGTCAGAAAACCGAAGATTGTTCTGACTAGCACAAGAGTGGATGATTTACCAGAAGAAGTTCAGGAACTGCTGGAAGAGTTCGTTGATATAGTAGTGGACGAATTATCTCTTTCGTTGCCACCTATGAGAAGTGTGAGTCATCATATCAATCTCATACCCGGAGCCAGTTTACCAAACAAAGTCGTGTACATATTGATGTCGCAAGAGAATGAAGAGGTCAAAAGACAAGTCCAAGATTTTTTGGACAAAGGTTTGGTCAGGGAAAGCTTGAGTCTGTGTGTTGTTCTAATAGTACTCAGTTTGAAGAAAGACGGAGGCTGGAGGATGTGCAATGATTCAAGGGCAATTAATAAGATAACTATCAGGTACAGATTCCCATTGCCAAGAATGGATGATTTAATGGATTGCTTAAGTGGAGAAAAATTCTTTTCAAAGATTGATTTGAAGAGTGGATATCACCAGATTCGCATGAGAGAAGGTGATGAATGGAAAACAACATTCAAGACAAGCGAGGGTTTGTATGAATGGCTTGTTATGCCGTTTGGCTTAAAAAATGCGCCAAGTACCTTTATGAGGTTGATGAATGAAGTCCTGAAATATTTCATCGGAAAATTTGTTATCGTATATCTAGATGATATACTGATTTTCAGTAAAACAGAAGTTGAACATCTGAAGCATTTGGCCATTGTGATGAAGAGATTATAGCAAGAGAAGTTGCTGATAAACATAAAGAAGTCCTCATTCATGAAGACAGAGCTCATTTATTTGGGGTTTGTTATTTCGGCAAATGAGTTGAGGATGGATCCATATAAGGTGGAGGTAATAAAAAATTGGCCATCACCGAAGAACATATTTGAGGTGAGAAGTTTTCACGGATTGGCTAGTTTCTACCGAAAATTCATCAGGAATTTCAGTGGAATTAGTGCAGCGATGATGGATACAGTGAAGAAAAGACATAAATCTTTTCACTGGACAGAAGAGGCTAAGAAGAGCTTCAATCTATTGAAACGGAAGATCACGGAACAACCAATTTTGGTGTTACCGGATTTCCAAAAGACATTTCAGGTAAAATGCGATGCAAGCAGATTTGCGATAGGAGCGGTCTTGAGTCAAGATGACAGGCCAATTGCATATTTCAGCGAGAAGCTGAATGAAGCGAAGGTGAAGTATTCCACATATGATAAGGAGTTTTATGCCATCATATAGGCATTGAAGAAGTGGAGGCATTATTTGATTCTGAAAGAATTTATTCTATATAGTGATAACCATGCATTACAGTTTGTGACTCAATATGAGAAGTTGAATCAGAGGCATGTTAAGTGGGTTGAATACATGCAGAATTTTACATTTGTGATTAAACATATTTCTGGTACTGCTAACAAAGTTGTTGATGCTTTGAGCAGGAATTGTTTGTTGTTGCAGGAGTTCAAAGTCAAAACGTTGGGTTTTGATGATCTCAGAGACATGTACGTAGATGATCCAGACTTTAAGGAAGTGTATGAAGTAGCTGAGAATCCAGTTCTCAGAGATAGCAGCAAATGCGCCGAATACATGATCCAGGAAGGATTGCTATTTAAAGGCAATCAGCTGTGTATTCCAAATTGTTCCATGAGGGAGAATCTGCTGAAGGAGAAACACAGTGGAGGATTGGTCAGACACTTCGATCATGACAAAACATTCACAAAGCTGAGCGAGTCATACTTTTGGCCAGGGATGCGATCAAAGGTCAAGAGATTTGTAGACAGATGCAGAATTTGCCATCACTCGAAGGGGAGAAAGCAGAATGTGGGATTTTATCAACCATTGCCCATACCAGAGAGGCCGTGGGATGAAATTAGCATGGATTTTGTATTGGGGTTGCCAAGAAAACAAAGAGTTTGTGATTCAATCTTTGTGGTGGTGGATAGATTTTCCAAGATGGCACATTTTATCCTATGTCAGAAAACTAGTGACGCGACTCACATTGCGAACCTGTTTTTCAAAGAATTCATTCGACTTCACGGCTTACCAAGGAGCATAGTTTCGGACAGAGATACGAAGTTCATAGGGAATTTCTGGAGAACCTTATGGAAGAAGCTGGGAACTAACTTGTTATTTAGTTTGGCTTATCATCCTTAGACGGATGGACAGATAGAAGTGGTAAACAGAAGTCTAGGAGATTTGCTGAGAAGCTTGGTGACAGAGCACCACAGCATTTGGGACAATATATTGCCGTAGGCAGAGTTTGTGTATAACGACTCAGTGAACCGAAGTACAGGACAGAGTCCATTTCACATTGTTTATGGCATGCAGCCGAGAGGAATTTCTTAATTGAGGGATTCAGAACAGACTGCGACTAGGAGCGCTAGTGCAGAAGAATTCGCTGAGGCGATGAAAGAACTTCATATCCAGGTGAAGGAGCGACTGCTGAAATCAAGCCAAGAATATAAACGCAGAACCGATCAGCATAGAAGACAACTCCAGTTCGAGGTTGGTGATCTGGTTCTGGCACATTTGAGGAAAGAAAGGTTCCTGAGGGGAACATATAATAATTTGAAGATGAAGAAAATTGGACCATGCAAGGTCTTGAAGAAAATGGGAGAAAATGCTTATGAGATTGAATTACCCAATGGGATCGGAATTTCTCCGATATTCAATGTATCAGATTTGTACCCGTACAAAGTTGAGGAAGCAGGAACAAGTGATGAACAATCATAGGTTCAGTGGAAGAAGCAGATGCCAGTTGCAGAGAAGCCACAGATGGAGCAAATACTGGATAAAGGACTGGGTAAGAAGACCAGAAGGAAAGAATATTTTGAATATTTTGTCAAGTGGAAGGGCCATCCAGTTGAAGATGCCAGCTGGGATACTAAAGCAGAGATTCTGAAGCATGGACAGACCGTGCAGGAGCTCATGGACAGGAGCCCATGAAAGTTTTCAAGCTAGGGAGTATGATGCAGGAGCATCTCTCACAGCAAGCGAGCCAACGCGGAATGCAAGTGAACAGTTGGACAAAACCAACACAAGTTTGAAATTGTCTCGAAGATAATGTGCCAACCTTAAATGTGATATTAAAGAGAGGCGTACTTTTATATTGTAATCAGACCTTGAGCGTCCCGCTCTCGTCTGAAGTAGATAGAGGCATTTATGTTGAGATGAAATAGGTAGATAGAATTTAATATTAGATTAGACAGTTTAGAAAGAAGGAGGGAAATGGGATATAGACACCCTCATTGTGCATTGTAACATAATCCTGAGCATTGAGAAGACAAGCAGAGAGATGTGGAAGAACACCCATGTATAGAGCTTGAATTAATAGAAGAGTTTAATTCAAATCCATGGTTTTGTGTTTGTTCTCTGTGTATGTATGTTGAATGCTATGCTCATGAGTATTTACTTCCTGTTATGCATTTGCTTTACATGCTATGTATGAATTATTTCTTGCTGAGTGTTTGAAACCTTATAAAGGAAGTAGAAGAAATAAGTTTCAATTGTTTCTCTATCTGAGCAAGGATTCCTGCAAGGAGTGCAGTTGAATTCGTCCGCAAGGAGTGCGTTGACAGAAGGCTCAAATAGTTTAACTCTTGTTCTCATTCACCCAGAAGTGAAATTGGGTTATAGGAGCCGTGCAAGGAGTGCGCAAGCTAAGGAAAGTCTCAGTTGTGAATCTGAGCTGAATATTAAAGGACTGCTGCTGCAGGAGTGCACAAAGTCGAAGGTATTCAACACTTGGAAGTGTCTGAGAGTTTCCGCAAGGAGTGCACACAAGAATCTTCTCTAAGACTCAGAGTCATGAGAAAACTCAGGAGGGATAAATCCTTTGAAGCTATTGAAGGTAGCAAAAAGAGTTGGAGTATATCGAGTGACTCAAGGCGACGGAGGTTTGGGACACAGTTGATTAAGTCCGGGAAGGAGTCTTTGGTTCAAATCATGAATGTATCAAGGAGGAGAAGATAGACAGATAGGATCTTGTGGAGAGGATTAGCGAAATCTCGCCAGCCTTCAGATCTGCCAGAGCAGCGAGTAGGATACGGTTACGTCCGGAGTTCAAACTCTAGGGATTGTGGACCATCGGATCAGCCCATAGTTACCCGTCAACTGTTCGATTTGACAGGAGTTGAATAGGGTTTAAATCTTCGTGAGCAGAGTGGAAACTTCGAGAAGTATCGAGATATTGAGGCGTCGGAGTTTGGGAAATTGGGAATCTCGTGGACCAGAGATCGGGCAAATCCATCGTGGAAATCCCGACAAGCTTGGAGCCGTCCATTTATTGGGACAGGTGGCAGGAATCAGGAGTCATCGGTATATCGGAGATTCAGAAGACAAAAAGCTCGAGACCCTTTGAGTCTCGCGACAACGAAGGAATCATAGCCGTGGATCTTAGGTAAGACACGTGTTGTGTGATCACTCAACCGGGGATTTGGTCATTGGGTTTCATAGGAGTGAGTGGTTTTGATTTTTTCATTTGGCGAAACCCGGGGTTCGATCTGGACCACCCATCATTCGGGACATGTGTCGGGAGATCTGAAGAAGTCAGGGTTCGACAATTCAGGAGTCCTGGAGATAAGGGAAACATTGCATCAGGAATCGCAATATCGCGAAACGCGATATCCCGACAACTAAAGGAGCGTGGGGCCATAGGAATTGGTGAGAGGACAGGTGGCATGCTAGTATTGAATTCGGGGAAAGGAAAGTCCCGAAACCATAGACGTCAGGATTTGTGATATAGCGAAGTCTGAAATCCCGACATGGTGATGGGACCGTTGAATAGTCAACCCGCGTGTGCATTGGAGTATCGACACATCGGGGTTCGGGGTTCGGTAAATCCATTTTTTTGATATCGCGAGTGGCGAAATCGCGATAGGAGAAATCCCGACAGGGTAAAGGAAGGGTCAGCGTTGACTTGCATCGGGTTTCGGGGATTCGAAACACCAGCGCTCGACCACTGACCTCACGAAGTCCGATTTCCCGATAGAAAAAAGGGAGATCCCGTGAGAGAGTTGTTGTGGGTGAAAATTTCCCGATAGGGAAATAGAAGGACCGGTTAGTGTTCTTCGGGCCGAGGAAGGAGGAAAGATCCTGTGAGCGGACGTGCTTGCGAGCGCGCCCGCATCAAAGATTCACGAAAAATTACCAATCAGGAAATATAATGACATCATTAATAGTGGAAAATTTGTTACTATTTTGTTTTCACTAGCTCCCTCCATAATTATGAATGTTTAGGTAACAAATATTTCAATTTTCTCCTTGCAATCAATTGTCACATCAAACAATTACTCATGTTGCAACATAAACAAATGAATAAGTTAAATAATTACTTAGATTATAACATAAATAGTCTTTTATACCAAAGGGTGACTATGGAGTGGCGAAACTTAAAATTTTAAGAACTCACAACGGGATGTTCTAATAGTAGTAGAAAATCACATAAGCCACATTTAAGAGGCCAATTCCAATGGGATATTCTTTGAAGATGACTTATTGGCATTAAAAAGGTTAGAAAATGCGAAAAAGAATTGTTGGGAAGGGAAGAAAAAAAGTGGAGGAAAAAGAGTTGAGCTACTTTGTTGGGTCAAAGAGACGGGAATCCAAATTTTATATAATTTTTTCAATATGTGGAAGAGTAATAATACTATATGGGACATATAAGCACAAGATCATTCAAGAGTTTCTAGTTTCAATTAGATGGAAAATGTAGGGGCTCTCATTATATGAATCTATTCAAGGAATCCCCAAGAGCTAATATACTAGAAAGTATAAATCTTTCAACCTTTTTCCACTATCTGTCAATGAGAATCAAAATGATAGTGTGATGGAGGTAATGACAAAAGAGGAATTGAAGGATGTTTTAATTTCATTTTAGAGATAAGAGCCTAGGGCCTGATGGTCTTCCTTTGAGTTCTATTTGTGTTTCTATGATCTCATAGAAGAGGATCTCCTAGGAGTGGTGGAAGAATCAAGAGTTTTAGGTAAAGTTTTAGGCGCCATGAATACAATGTTTCTAGCCTTAATTCCAAAAAAAAATGCTCTTAACAATTTTGAGTACTTTAGGCCTATATCTTTGTGTAATTCCATTTGTAAAATCATTACAAAGGTAAATTGCGAGGAGATTGAAACTAGTTTTAACAAACTCTATCTCCTTGGAATAGTTTGGGTTTTTGAGTGGCATACAAATTCACAATGTGTTTGGGGTGGGTCAAGAGGGTTTACATACCATTAAGACAAAGAAACGACCAACTTTTATGATCAAATTAAACTTATCTAGAGCTTATGATAAAATGTTATGGCTCTACATAAGAATTATGTTAATTGATGTTGACTTTTCTTTGCCCATGGTCAATTGGATAGAAGTTGGCTTAAGTTTAGTGTATTTCTCTTTATTATAAATGGTTCTTCTTTTCCTTTTTTCACTCCCTCTATAGGTTTAAGGTAGGGATGTCCATTATTCTCCCTTCTTTTCTTATTGAAGAGTGTAGGTACCTAAAATTTTTGAGGGAGTTAAGAAATTCAAAAGGTGTCAAAATGGGAAAAAACATCATTTTAATTGATTTACTCTTTGTTATAATGTTTTACTTTTTGGTAATGCCTATGTAAGAGGAAGAAATAGGTTCAAGGATGCACTAGAGATATGTATGAAGGAAATTGGAATGGAGTTGAATGTTCAAAAATATTCCATCTCTTTTATGGCCTCCAAAGGGGTCTTGAACGGGTATTGAAGACCATACTACCATATACAATAAACTTTTTAATAAGGGTTTGAGATACTTGGGAATTAATTTAAAAGAAAATGAATATGGTCATTAAGACTGACTAGGTTTGGTTGTAGACAAAGGTTGAAAAAATAATATCAGTATGGTGTAATAATTGGTTCTCACTGAGAAGCACAAGTGTTCTTGGGATATTAAAGAATACCTCTAATTTCACTATATATTGGTAAATACCTCCCAAAATCCTTTTATTGAACCCCCTCTCAATACATCTTTCTAATAATTAAAAACCTCTATTTTGACTAAATATCCTCTATTTTTACCAAATATTCATTTTTATACCCCCAATACCTATAAACCCCCGGTACCCCATACCCCCCACCCTACCAATACCTACAATATATTGACTCTATTTTTCACAATTTTAAAACTCTCTTTTTTGAATGAACTTAATAAGATATTGGTCAAATTTATTGACATTCCTCCTAACATTCCCTTGCTCACACAATTGGAATCCAAAAGGACATAAAGAAAAACTATTTCAATTTCTTATGGCAAGTACAAGAGGAAAAATATGCCATGCCATGCATAAGCTAAAAAAGTCTCTCAAAACCAAAAACAATTGGTAGTTGAGATTTAACAAATATTAGTTTTTGGATAGGCTCTAGTAACCAAGATTCTCTAGGAGATTATCATGGGAAAGGTTTATGGCAACAGGTCACTCAGCAGAAGTATATGAATCCTTTAGGAGTAGAGAAGAAGTTCTCAAAAAACTTATTAGAATTCTTCCAATATCTGGAAAGCAATGGTTTTATCTTTTCAATTATAAGTTCCTAGTTAGCATAGAAGATAAGAGATGGCAGTGAAATGAAATTGGGGGGAGATTATCATGGGAAAGGTTTATGGAAACAGGTAACTGTGCAGAAGTATATGAATCCTTTAGGAGTATAGAAGAAGTTTTCCAAAAAACTTATTAGAATTCTTCCAATATCTGAAAAGCAATGGTTTTATCTTTTCAATTATAAGTTCCTAGTTAGCATAGAAGATCAGAGATGGCAGTAAAATGAAATTGGGAGGAGATTATCATGGGAAAGGTTTATGGAAACAGGTCACTGTGAGGAAGTATATGAATCCTTTAGGAGTATAGAAGAAGTTCTCCAAAAAACTTATTACAATTCTTCCAATATCTGAAAAGGATTGGTTTTATATTTTCAATTATAAGTTCCTAGTTAGCATTGAAGATAAGAGATGAGAGTAAATTGAAATTGGGTAAGGATACTTGGATCAAGTGCAATGGAAATCACAAACATTTTATTGAACTGGTTCACATACTCCAACATAAAAATTGTATTTTTCTAAGAGATACAATCGTTGTAAAACGAAAGACATTTCAGTGGTAGGAGGGTTTGGTGTCAACAAAGAGCTAGGGCTCAAAGGTTCGCTAGCGGAGAAATGGGAGTAGAGTCCCTATCTTACCTGTGCTTCCATAGCTTTATCCTCATTGTCTCTAACGCCGCTAACAGCTGAACTCTTACGAAAATAAAGACGCTTCCTTCTCCTGCACACAGTTATACCCACTAATAACCCTGCTGCTATCAACACAGCCGCTCCAACGGAACCACCTGCAGTTGTTAAAATCAGTTAGTAATTAATAAACCCACAAATACCCGTCAACAGATCAGCGGAAATACCTGCGAGAAGATCTTTACCTATTGCAGCGCCATTCTTAAGCTTCTTCCCTGGTTCAAAATATAAGTCTAAATTAGCTTAAGGACATTCTATTTAATTCCACGGCTACTCAACCAAAACTTTCAGAGGCACTTCCACAAATATAAATAGTAAGAGTACCATGGCCCGGGCACTTGTCGGTACGGAGCCCATCCTTGCAATAGCAGACGAAGGGCGTAGTTGAATCCGAAGTGTCATAACCAGATATCCCTCCACTTGATCTACAACTTTCATCTCTTGCTGTATCATTTGAAACCCATTCCATTCTTCCCACATCAATTGTTACGTTTGTCGAGGAACATTCCTCCGGCTTCAAATTCAAACTGTCGTACAAAGTGTAATAGACACTTCCATTACATTTCCTGAGCTCCCCTTTCGCTGTGCTGTCGATAACTTGCGGAGAAAGAGTTTTACATGTG
>ML779728.1:2268082-2292233 GCA_009831015.1 Picea engelmannii
TCAATTTTCATTTTAAATTTTGTTGTGTATTCATCTCATAAAGATAATTGGAATTGGAAGAGACTAAATTGTATCTTACAAGTAGGATTACTTGTTGCCATACATTTTATTAGAAAAAGACTTTTTCTTACATCAATAAAACTATTTTTTTCCATAGACTCAATTCATATTGATTCGGTAGGACTACGAGATTGCACTTCTCATTGTCAACTCGAAATGTCAAGAGAAAATCATACCACTAATACAAATAAGGTTGAAAATTTTCAGAAAACTATAACACCTATTGAAGGAGGATCTCTATTCTCACCAAAAATCTCATCCTTTCAAACTTTTTAAATTATTGATATAATTGAGTGTAAATATGTTCTACTTTAAGAAATCCCAAAGGCAGTAGACTAAAAAGAATAACATTTTAATTGTAAAAATATACCCATCAAAATTATATTCAAAAGTATATTCAGATCATTTAGTTCCAACTGTATGTCACGGGAATGGGGAATGGAGGAGAGCCCTCCATGAAGATAGAAGATTTGACAAAATAGCGAGAAAGACAAATTTGATAAACATGGTCTTACATAGTGCAACTAACGTGACATTCAAAAAAAACCTACAAAGTTGGAATCAAATCAACCATCAGAATTAAAAGTGGATTTAAATTCTTTAATTGGGATTAAAATGTGCAGTATCAATGTTCACGGATTTAAATGCTTTAATTGTATTTAAAATGGTCAGGTGTAGGATACTGGATTCGATTACAAAAATGTTTCCCCTCAAACAACACCCGTGAGTCATTGATAACCCATGCAAAATACTTTACTGGAAATAATTGTGAAAATTGAAATATATCTCATAATGACATGAAACGTTTTGAATTTTGTATTAAAAATACATTAGTTATTAGTCGTTAGGGTTAGAGTTAAGCCAATTCAAATTTAAAATATTTTCATTTTATCATATTCATTAATTCATTTGCATGCTTTGCATACTCTCCACCTTACTAGATTCATTAAATTGAAAATATATCTCATAATGACATGAAACTTTTTGAATTTTGTATTAAAAATATATTAGTTATTTGTTATTAGGGTTAGGGTTAAGCCAATTCAAATTTAAATTAATCAATTTTCATGCTATTACTGTTGCATACTCTCCATCATTCCATAAGCAATTCAACATTAATAGTAACTATGAGGAGCTTTAGCTTTTTTTCTAAATTGTTTTACTTTAGTAAAAATGAAATGAGTAGTTATATTAAATTAACCACTAATTATTTATTAGGGTTATGGTATTTATTTAATTATATTTATTATATCAATAAATAAAAAAGAAAATATGGATATTAATTATTAATATATTAATATTATATCAATAAATAAAAACTAGAATGTAGATATTAATTACTATTATATTATTGCATTATATTAAGAAAAAACAATATCAATATTAATTACATTTACCATAGTTATATTAGATTAACCATTAATTATTTATTATTTATTATATAAATAAATAAACAAGAGAATATGGATATTAATTACTAATATATTTAAGTCGATAGGAATTGGAATAGGTGGATTAATCAACATTTTAATCATATATTTCAACCTGAGGATTGGCAATTGAAGATGCTGGCATATTCTTAGTCTTACTCTCTAATCAATGGATTTATTCGAATACAATTAATTTTATATTGGTTTGAAGAATATTTTATTCTTAAACAACATTAAATTTGGATGAATAGTTTATTCTTAAATGGAAAGACAACACAATAACTTTCAATATGGCTCATTCCATTCAAGTTATTCATCTTATTACATTTAAAATGTCACAATATGGATTAATTTTAGTGTTTACCCCTTACTTTATGAACGTGAAACTTAATCTTTCGCATTTTTATTACTTAATTCAATGCCATCTTCTTGTATATAATTTTGATGGGTATATTTTTACAATTAAAATGTTATCCTTTTTAGTCTACTACGTTTGGGATTTCTTGAAGTAGAACATATGTACACTCAATTATATCAATAATTTAAAAAGTATCTTCATGGAGGGCTCTCCTCCATTCCCCATTCCCGTGACATACAATTGGAACTAAATGATCTGAATATAATTTTGATGGGTATATTTTTACAATTAAAATGTTATCCTTTTTAGTCTACTAAGTTTGGGATTTCTTGAAGTAGAACATATGTACACTCAATTATATCAATAATTTAAAAAGTTTGAAAGGATGAGATTTTTGGTGAGAATAGAGATCCTCCTTCAATAGGTGTTATAGTTTTTTGAAACTTTTCAACCTTATTTGTATTAGTGGTATGATTTTCTCTTGGCATTTCGAGTTGACAATGAGAACTGCAATCTCGTAGTCCTACCGAATCAATATGAATTGAGTCTATGAAAAAAAACAGTTTTATTGATGTAAGAAAAAGTCTTTTTCTAATAAAATGTATGGCAACAAGTAATCCTACTTGTAAGATACAATTTAGTCTCTTCCAATTCCAATTATCTTTATGAGATGAATACACAACAAAATTTAAAATGAAAATTGATAAAAAGACTTCTTGAAACTCCAGGATATGTCAATTTTAACAGTGATTGTGCAATCAAACTAACAGAAGAAGGTATACACCACAAGGTAAAAATAAGCATTAAACTTTTCATTTAGAAATTAGTCCATTAACATGAATTCATAAATAGCACTCCCACCACTGCTCGTTACCAGTGTGTATTAATAAGTTGATTAAATTTTTACAATCTATTGGTTGGATAGTCATAGTGATCGTGAGAATTCGACAATCAAAAAGGGATGCTATGGGCTAAGCCAACAGTTACACCCACCTATTATGACCCTTTTACAGTTCAAAAATTGTTTGGGGTTCTGTTGGTCAGCTACTTGTTAGAACTACAAGGTTCCATCCAAACCAGTAAATAAATTGTGCGAAATTGGCAAGAGGCTGAAGAGATCTTGCTTCTCCAAACAACCTCTCATCGAGACCTTGCGGATAAGCTTTATTATCTACTCCATTTGTCTCTGCATTAGAAAGAATGAATGGAAACTTACACAAGATTCGAAGTCCAGGTTCATACCATCCTTTTGAATTTCTAGGGATTATTATTAGAGTAACACCAATGACCTAAATCAACATTTTTTTAACTATTTCCAATTATTCTGGTGAAAATAAATGCAATACTTTTGAAGAAGATATAGAAGTTGAGGCCTATGAAACTTTATTTTAAGAGCAATGAAGATATTGCTTATGGTTCAACAACACTGTTCATTCCCCAGCAATCCCGCGTCCCCCCGCATCCACACTTACCCTCTTTATGTTCATTCTTCATTACACAATACGATCATTCTACCATTCTACCAGCATTCTACCATTAACACTTAGAATTAAAGGTAATACGTTTTCCATTTAAAATACTGTAATTTGTTTGAAACAGTGGGAATAAAATAGTGGCAGTATGTTAGCATCCAACGCATGCTGATTAGTCAAGCCAGATAGGGAAAATCATATGGCTAGTTTGAAATTGAATTTGCATCACAAATTATATGAAAATGCGATATCCGTAGGAGAATTCCCTATTAAATTTGAATGCATTGTAAAAAAGAAATATTGTGAAGAAAACACATATTAATATACAATTCCTGAGCAAGCTTCTCCTCTCGTGATGTGCAATAGAAATACTAGCAAGAAACAATTTCGTCCTCCCTCTGCATAATAGAAGTCGCAGCAAGCAACAATGCTGGGGAAGAGAACAGGGAGAAATAATTGAAATGCTCCGATGAGGATTGAGCGTAACATTCATCATGCATCCAAATTAACCATGGTTGTGTTAATTGAAACACATGGAAACACTTCACATCCATAAATTCTTGTTCACTGTTTACATTCCACTAATCACAGGTGTCAATTTATATTGTTTAAGATTAGATTAAACTCGGGTGGCATTTGAAACGCATGTAAATGTGGCATCAACAACACGGCCTGGTAAGGAGAGAGAGCCAGGACACTCCAACTGATAACATATGGTTTAAATTATATTAAAGCTCCAGCGTTTGAAACGCATAAAGTAAAAATGACGGCGTTCCACTTTCTTTCCATGCGAATATAACTACACGTGCTATCACTGTATAAAAATGATGGCGTTCCATGGCATTCCACTTCCTTTCCATGGGAATATAACTACACGTGTTATCACTGTAAAATGTAAAAAAACAATAATGAATAAGTAAATGTTAAAATTGAAGTAATCTTATATGGATTTGTTAAATTATGGTTCGTGGCAATTGAAAAGTCAGTCTAGTAATTTTTTAATCATGTTTAGTAAAAGTGAAAAAGTAAACATGATAAAAGTACCATTTTATAAATGCAAGGGAGTTAGTTCTTGCAATCTTATTCATTGATTTAGATGTAAGACGAAGAATATACCAACAACTTCACTTTCTCACCATGAGATTGAATTCTATAATTAAAAGGATGATTAATCCAACAATTCCAATAGAAGGACGCCTATCGGCGTAATTAATAATATATTGATATTTTTTAATGTATTAATTCATATTAATGTTTTTATTTATAAAATATATAATACATTATTGTATTTAAAGAATTTAATGAATTTAATATATTAATGTATTAATAATGTTTTACTAATATATTATAGTATTAAATACAATAATGTATTAAATACATTATTATATACATTAATGTATTTAATGTATTAAATACATTAAAGTATTAAATACGTTAATGTATTCAATAGTTTAATACATTAAATTAAATCCATTAAATACATTAATTCATTTAATATATTAATGCATTAATACATTAAAACATTAAAGCATTATTAATAATTAATACATTAATATATTAGTAAAGCATTATTAATGTATACATTAATGTATTAAATACATAAATGTATTTAATGGATTAATGCATTTAATACATTAATGTATTAATGAATTTAATATATTAAATGTTTTTAATACATTAATGTATTAATGTTATTTTAGGCATGTCGGTAGTCAACTAGCAACAACCACATTTATGTAAAAAGTGGTTGAGTCAACTAACAACAACCACATTTATGTAAAAAGTGGTTGATATACCCTATCGGCGCCATTTTCCACTTTTTTAAATTAATGACGTCGATCGACCGTATATCAACCACTTTTTACATAAATGTGGTTGTTGCTAATTACCACTATATTTGAAGACGCCTCGACTATATGAAACTGATCATCTACTTATCATCTAAGAATCGACAGTTCTCTTCCCTGAAAATAAGGAAGAAATGAGACTCATAATCAACTCTTACTATTGTGAAATTAAGGCTATCAATGGTGATTGTTGGACTCGAGTTCTGCATACAGTCGATTTGAAAGCTGGGGAGACCACATCCACGGTTTCCAACACCGAAAGGATACGTGATATTCATACTCCCACATGTACTACCATTATTTTGGCAAAACTCATATTGACTGTCCGAGCATACCGAACAGGGGAGTAGAGAGGCACAGCAGGCAGTAATGATAAGGAAGAAGAGGCGCGGAGGCATCCAGGGAAAGCAAGGAACATATAATTCCATTCAGAGAAGATGAGATGAAAAGCAGGGATAGACTTCAGCCTTGGGAAGACAAAATTCATCCCCTAACATTAACAGGGCTGGTCAATGATAAAGCAAAGATAATCTGTGAATGGTTCGAATTATAACGCCAAACAAATGATGGCCGGCGTCGTGATCAGAGAAAGTATATAAAACTGAATTGGACGAAATCAACTCAATGGCCACATATTTTAGCTTAACTGGCTGCTGGCTGGCTTATTAATAATCCGGAATCCTTATCTCCATTGCAGATTCTGTGCATTCCATTAGCTTAAGTGGCTGCTTGCTGCTCGCTGGCTTATTAATAATCCAGAAACCTTATCTCCATTGCAGATTCCCTGCATTCAAGGGTCATGGAGTTGACTTTGATCGATTTTCAGATTCAGTGTATCCAAGCAATGCAGATTCTGTGCATTCAATGGTCATAGTGTTGACTTTGCTGCTTTATTTTGCTCGATTTGCGGATTCAGTATATCCAAGTAACGTCAACAAAAGTCAAAGTCAATGATTTGCGGATTCAGTGTATACACGCAAAGTCAACACAAGTAAAAATCAATGATTGACACTTTGCTCATGTCCATTGGATTAACGGTTCGATTGAATTAATAATCGTATCGATTGAAAGATGCCGTGAAAAGGAATTTTGGGATTTTCATAATGGAAAAGCTGTTGGAACTTATCCCCATTGAAGATTCTGTATCAAGTTTTGAAGGATGAAATGGTTGTTTAATTGGATATAATGGAAGGACAATCTAAGAAGACACAATGATCATGAATCTTAAAGCCCCTATCCTTTTAGTAGACATTTTGATCTTTAAATTGTTGTGGTTATTATTCGAGTGGATAGTTTGTCACTAGAGATCTAATAAAACACTGAAATCTTTATTGTGAAGGTTAATGATCTTAGAATTTTTAATTGTCAGTTTTCTACTTAAAATGTATGAAATAGTTAAAATGCAAAAAGATAGAGAACAAAAATAAATACACACACACCATCCACAAATAAACACAAGATATAACCTTGGAAACCCATTACAGGAGAAAACCTAGCTAGAAGGTGAGGTTGCTCTGCTCTCTTTTCCTCAAGTGCAAGTACAAAGAAAGAGACACTATCTGTGGAGTTACATTTGACATTGTTGTCTATATGGCTACTACAGAATGTCGTATCCTCTGTTATTCTCACAAAATATCACTCTCAGATGTTTTTCCCAACTATGGAACACGATACAATGCAAAAGAATGGAACCTCATCTCCTCCTAGCGGTCCAGTATTTAACATCGCCGGATAGCCATCTAGGGGTAGGATTTTAACTTCCTCAACCCTTATTCTGATAAGGTTTTGGACCTTCTAGAATATTCTTGGAATTTTGTATGTGGTTAGCCCCATATGCATGAGTAACGGACGCTAACATGGGATCCACTCATAGTACCATGGTGGTTAACACAGTAGGTCAACTTGCAGGAGACATAACGTTTTCATAGAAGCTCTAATTGACATGATCTTTTCACCGTTGGAAAGGTCCTGATGTGTAGAATAGTGGCAATGAGTCCAAACTATGTTTGGTAATTTTTTAACTCCCAAAAATGTCGTTTTATGCCTCAAAATGACTCTCTAAGGTTTCAAACCTCAAATTTTCAAACTAGGACCTGCCATTAAAATAACCCTACAAGCCGATTCCTCCAATTTTTTCCACTCTGAAAGCATTGCAATAGATGAAAAATAAAATAATGATCCAATCCAGATCATACCTCCCCATTTAGGGAGGATTTTAGTCCCCAAAATCTTTACTGAATGAGATGAGGAAATGTTTTCTCTACCTTTTTCTTGGAGTACCACTTTGCTTTGTCCAAAAGTTGTTCTTTCAACCCAATCTGCAAAAGGTCATGTTGCCCATGTCTTATAGTTTTGGATCTCTTCTGCGGAACTTTATACTCTACCAACTCGACTTGAGCATTTGGTATTAAGTCCTTAACGGAAGGTAGGACCTACTCATGAGTCCTCCTAATCCAACATGGAAGGCTCGTAGAGTTTGAGATTATCCACATTCACTACTGAGGTATGGGGGTAGACTAAGTCTGTAGGAATTATCTTCCACCTTCTCCAATATCTCGAAAGGTCCATACAACATAGCCTTGATATTCTTACTCGGACCCTAAAGTCTTTCCTTGTTCAACTGTAACCAAACTCTGTCTCACACTCTGGAATTCTTCTCAATTCTCTGTTAATCATGTTTGGCCTTGTATTTTTCCAGTGACTTCCTCAACATCTCTCGTACTTGCAAATGAATTTTCCTAATCTTCTCAACAAATTTCTCTTCTCCCAATGCATCTTCTGTGAGGTCCTCCCTCACTCTTCCTTGTTGTCTGTATACAACATTCAAGGGTGAAGGTGGAAAATATCCAAAGCAAATTTCATAGGGTGACTTACCAGTAGAAGTGTGAACTACTCTATTATAAGAATTTTGTATGTAGATCAAATTAGGTCTTTGGATGCTTCTGATTGTAACCCCTCAATAGATGCACCAAATTCCTATTGACTACTTATGTCTTCCCATCTTTTTGTGGATAGAATGTTGTAAATCTCTTCAACTTAGTGTCTATATTCTCCCACAATGTATTCCAAAATGTATGAAGAAATATGGTATCCATGTATGAGATGATGCTCCTTTGAATCTTGTGCAGCCAAACCTATTCAAAGAACATGTTTGTTGCTTCTTTTCCTTTGATGGTGTTTTTACAAGGTATGAGAATGCACATCTTGTTGAACCTGTCAACTACCAAAAATAGATAGTCATGTCCCTTCCTGGTTATTGGTAAACCTTCGAAAAAATCCTTGGAAATTATTTCCCAAGGTCGAGTGGGGATAGGTAAGGGATGGTATAGACCTTGCTTCTTGTTACTGGGATTGTTGGTACAACAAAGTATACATCCTTTAATATACCATGCTATATATTCTTGCATTCTGGGCCAATACACATACCTCTATAAGTTGGAAATTTTCTTCCCGACACCAAAATTCCCTGCAACCTTAGAGGTGTGAGCCTCCTTGATAGGATACAGTTGTTCACCTTTAGAGACATAGAGCTTGTCAAGCTTGTAGAGTAACCCATTATGGAAATGATAGTCAACCTTGTTGTCATCTTATTCTATATGAATTTTTCCTCGTAATTGTTGAAACTCCTCCTTGGAGTCCTCATCTTCTGTGTATGCCTCTCTGTGTGCATCATGGGTAAACATATACATGTGCATCATAGTTCCCAAAGCTGTAATCTTGGATGTGGGTGGCCTTGAAATCATGTATGCTAACCTATTTGTGTTGTCCTTCTTGTACTTGATGACTAGATGAAAGTGTTGTAAAAACCCCATTCACTTGTAATATCTGGTTTGTTGTAGCTTACTATAGGCCTACAAATACTGTAGCAGTTGGTGATTTGTGTGGATGATAGTCTCCTTTTTCATCAGATAGTTTGTCCACTTCTTGACAACTTGAACTAGGGAATAGAGTTCCTTGTCATAGGTAGGGTGGTTGAGAACTTCCCATGAAATATTTCATAATGATAGCATATAGGCCTTCCTCCTGCATAAAAAATACTCCCATGGCATACCCACTTGCATCTGTCTCCACTTCAAAAGTCTTTTGCAAGTTTGGTAATGCGAGAATTGGTGTTTGATCAATCTTTCTTTTCATCTCATTGAAAGTGTTTTGTTGATTCTTTCCCCACTAGAAACTCTTACCACTTGTTATTATGGTGTGGAGTGGTGAAACTACCTCTAAAAATAAAGCTATGAACTTCTACAAGTACTTTGTTGCCCCAACAAAACTCTGAACTTCCATGACAATTCTAGGAACTGGTCATTTCATGATGGACTCCATCTTTGTGGGATCTATCTCAATCTCTCCTCCACCGATCACATACCCCAAATACATCAATGACTACTGATCAAAATCACATTTCTTGAGGTTAGTTAGCAGTTGGTGCTTCCTCGGAGTCTCTAACACCTGCATAAGATGAGAGATGTGCTCCTCCTAGGTAGAACTATAAAACAATATATCGTACAAATAGACTATAACAAATGAATCTAGATATGGGCATAATGCACCATTCATCAGTCTCATATATGTAGTTGGTGCATTACAAAAACCAAATGGCATGACCAACCATTCATGCAAACCTTACCTTGTATTGAAGGAAATATTCCATTTGTCTTCTTCCTTGATAGGTACCTGGTGGTATCCCAATTTGATATCCAACTTGGTGAAATATTTTGTTTGTTGCAAATGATCTAAGAGATCATCGATCATGGGTAAAGGGTATCAATTTTTTAGTGTAATCTTGTTCAATACTCTGTAGTTGATGCACATTCACCAAGTCTCATCCTTCTTTGGTACAATTATGATAGGTGACTCACAAGGTGAGGTACTTGGTCGAATCACACCCTACTCCAATAGCTATTGCAACTACTTTTTCACTTCATTTGCTTCTAGAATGAACTATATACACAACCCAATATTCGACAATGGGGAGTTTGGAAATAAATGTATTTCTTGCTCCACTTCCCTCTTGGGTGGTATCCTTCTAGCTCCTGGAAAAATCCTCTATATGAATGTAGCAACTCCTCCATTTGATGTTTCTGCTCTTTATTACACCCCTCCATGGATTCCTTTATTCTTGTCAACTCATCCTCGATCTAATTTTCTCATTATAAAGGCAAAAAATATTTCTTACTGGAACTAATCAACATCTTAGCTTGGTTGGCACTTACCAGTGAGATCTTTGACTTGCCTTTATGCATGTTGATGATGTAGGAATTACCATCCTTGATTAGCTAGTACCAGTTGGATCTTTGCATGACTATTTCATCCCTCATATACATGTAGGGGATTCCAAACACTACTCCACATACGTCAAGGGGTACTATGTCCAATTCCACTTCATCAATAAAATAAACACTTACATCAAATTTAACTTATATTGTTCCATTGCCTTGATCTTTGCATCCTTGTTTACCCATTCCAATGGATATGAGATAGTATGATTGTGAACCTGTAATCCAAGCTTGCTGACTAGATCTATTTCTATGATATTATACTATGAACTAGAGTCAAATATGGCATCTATCTTTGTTTTCTTGACTCGGATCTTGATGTGAAAGAGTTTGGTCACATCCTTCTCTTCTTAATGATGAAGGACACTCATATTCACCTCCTTCTGCACTAATGTGAAGACAATATTCTCATCCATGTTGAAGCTACTTTCAAAATGATTTCTTGAATATGTGGCTAGAAGATCCTTTTTCTTTTCATCCTTCTCTTGGTTCTTCAGGTTCAACTCTAGATCTAGTTTCTAGAAATTTTCCTCAGTGTGCCCATCAATATCACAATGGTTACAATGGTTGCTAGCATCCTTACATTTATGTGCAATGGTTGTCGTATTACTATCCTTTCTCCCCTTCCACTTCTTCTTTCCCTCCTTGGAAGCTTCCTAGTGCTCTTTCTACTTGGAATTGTTTGGTTTCCCTTTCTTGTGGTCTATGTTTTATAGATAATGTGTCTATACACATGCCTCATCCATTTTCCTTGGCTTGAAAAACATCATTTTATTTCATATATGGCTATGTAGACTCCCTAGATACTTGAGGAGTACATATTGGCTCTTAGTTGAGATACCCAACATGATGTCCGTATTTCTAAACTCACTAGTGCAATCCTTGTACACTATGTCATTGCTTCTACCTAAAGTAATGCCACCAGATCCATTGGTCCTCTACATACTCAATAGGGTAGAATTGGGACTTGATGAGGGTTTTGAAATCATCCCACTGAGTTACGGATGGATCACCCTCTCGCCTAAGTGTTTCTATATGGATTTCACACCATATTTAAAGCATGGCCCTCTAACTTCATTCTGAAAAATGATATATTTTGTTCTTTATCTATATGGTGAACGTTGAAATAAACTTCTAGTTGTTTCAACCAATGATTTAGTTTTAATGCATCGATCTCACCTTGGTATAGCTTTATGTCCATTTTTTCTTCCATCTTGAATAAAGAATATGAAGTGTTTATGGTACTACAATTGGACTTCTATTTCTTGGTTTCTTTCTGCGACTCCTTTTCTAGGTCTTCATTATCCCCTAGCTTCCCATTTGATCTGATCTTTGAATTTGAGCCTCCAACTTCTGTGAATGGTCTAAGCTTACTAACTAGAGCATCCATGAGGAGGGACATATTGCGAGATATGTTAGCAACTTTCTCTTCTAGCCTCACAAATATCCCATCTACTATATCTTGAGCATTGTTATGAATAGATTCATCGACCATGGCTAGAGTTCTATGCCTTTCTTCTTGAACTGATTCTTAGATCCTTGCAATTTTCCACAAATACCCCAAGAAACCTACTCTGATACCAATATGATCTATAAATTGTTGTGGATATTACACTAGATATTTCATCGCTACATATCTAATAAAATACTAAAATATTTATTGTGAAGGTTAATTCCCTTTAGATCTCAGATTCTTTAATTATTGGTTTTCTGCTTAAAATGTATGAAATAAATGAAATGCAAAAAATTCCCTTAGGTATCAGATTCTTTAATTATTTTTTTTCTTCTTAAAATGTATGAAATAGATGAAATGAAAAAAATAGAGATCATAAATAAATACACACACACCATCCACAAATACACAATATATAACCTTGGAAACCCATTATAGGAGAAAACCTAGCTAGAAGGTGAGGCCACTCTGCTCTCTTTTCCTCAATTGCAAGTACACAGAAAGATACACTATCTGTGGAGTTTCCTTTGGCATTGTTCTCTATAGCGCTGATACAAAATGTCTTCTCCTCTATTATTCTCACAAAATACCACTCTTAGATGTTTTTTCCAGCTATGGAACAAGATACAATGCAAAAGAATGGAACCCATTCTCCTCCTAATGGCCCGGTATTTAACATCGTCCAATAGCCATCTAGGGGTAGGGTTTTGACTACCTCAACCCTCAATTATGATAAGGTTTTGGACCTTCTAGAATATTCTTGTAATTTTGTAGGTGCTTATCCCTATATGCATGAGTAATGGGGGGTGACATGGCATCCACTCAGACCATGGTGGTTAACACGATAATTCAACTTGCAGGAGACATAACCTTTGTATACGAGCTCCAATTGACATGCTTTTTTCATCGTTGGAAAGGTCCCAATTTCTATAATAATATCAAGGGGTTCGAGTTAAATCTAGGAATGTTTTGACCCCCAAAAAATGTCCTTTGATGCCTCAAAATGGCTCTGGAAGGTTTCAAACCCCAATTTTCCAAACTAGGACCTGACATTAAAATGACCCTATAAGTTGATTCCTTCAATTTTTTCCACTCTAAAAACTTATAGATAGATGACAAATAATATAATTATAGAATCCATATTATATTTCCATCTTTAGGAAATGTTTTTGGATAAGGGTTACCTTCAGACTAATTTCTTTCACGAGTATTTCTCCAGGAGATTAATCTTTATGGATCATACAACTATGGTACAAGATCAGAATATGGATTCGCTCCAATATGTCTTCTTTTGGATGCCTTATTTCCAGTGAATTCACCAATGTGGAGTCTCCAGGTGAATTTTGAACAAATTGATGTCTATATCTCGTTCACATTCAAGAAAGAGTGCTAATATTTATCGTTTCCCAAGGAACATAGCTTCACAATTTCGTCCCCAACAATGGTGCCATTTAAGGATGTTAGTCCTTGAGATGTTCATGGTTTTCAAAGGAACGATGCCAAGGTTCCTTGAAACCAAAACTCAGAGGTTAATTTTAAGGTTACCTTGCTTTACCAAGGGTGATATGCATAATTAATCTCTCATAACAACTCACTAACATTAAAGACATGAAGATTGGATTTCTTGTGAATGACAGGGGAAATTTCTTCTTTGTTGCACTAGAATTTGATGAATCGAGAATTAATGTCTGTGTGGAAAGAAAAGAGTGCAGGTAGGGTATCCAATAGAGATAAATCTTTCCATTATTTTAATAGAGAATAACGTACTGAGCAATAAAGAATTCAATAGTTATTACAATTATGCATTCAAATATAAACCATGTGCAATTCAACAACAAACTACTTCAAGACATTCATATAATAGATACTCTGCAGACATATGAAGAATATGAATAGTATATGAATTAAGATTTCTCAAATTACATGAAATAAATCGCATTCATCCAACACCATACATATTTACAACATATATGGGCCAAAGTTGTTGCTGAAGATTTTATTAATAATCTGAGTACATTACAGAGATAGAATATATCTCATTACAATGGAAAAGAAGAGAGATGGGAGAGTTACACCCTAATACAAAAAAACATTATCAAATCCCTATCAGACCATGGCTACCCTCTCCTAATATATCTTTTTTCTTGAGCTCTGGGCTGATCACTCGACTTTGAGGTCCATATACTCCTCCTCTCTCTATCAGTTGATGATGAGGAAATGAGCCTAATTGATTATTTATAGCTCCTGCTTCTAAGAAAACCACTTCTTTCTTCCTGAAACCACCTCAGCAGTTTCTTGATACTACTTCTTTATTAAGAAGTGGAAATCCTTAATCAAACATACTTTCCAAAATTGTCTTTAATAAGGACCCACATAAAGGATATGTTCCACGTGTATCATTGGTTTGTCCTTGCTTTGGTGTAGATGCTTGTAAATATTTACACAACTTCTTCCATATATTTCTCGTAGGATGTTCCATCTGTTTCATATTTCTACTTATCTCATCCAAATCTATGTATTTTTCATAAGATGGAGGAGAAAGACCCTTCAAAACCAACCTAAGGGTGCACAATAGTACAAAGTCACCTGTTAGCATGTCATACATGTCTCTTCCCTTCAGTGGTCTATCCATTCTCTCAAATATTTTATCATAATTTCTCCTTTGATCTAATTGCTTCTGATATTCCTCCTCTGCAAAGAGATCTTCAACACCATCCCATAAATTGGGCAACCCAAAACTAATCACCTCCTTGAAGATCCTCTTAAATGAAGATATCCCTCTAGCTAGCTCATGAACCTTACATTATTTATTTTTCATAAGGTGCATTTTAGATAATGCCTTCTTTTCTTTTATCACTAAGTTGGTCCTATCATTTATACTTAAGTCTTGAGTTGGTCCTTATATCTACTATTCAAAAAACTTGATCAACTCCTTAGGTTCCTCGAGCTTACCTGCCAATTTTGTAGCTATTGTTTAGTAAGGAATATCGAATTACCTATATATTGCACTAGGATCAACTGTGTGTATGGATTCCTTGCCTTTTTTTTGTAGAAATATCAAATTTACCTAGTGGTCGTAATTCAATAAATTGAAAAGTTACCCTAATCATAAGTAAAATCCCCTTCTTATCCATTTAATGCATTGCAGACATGCGTCATATCATCATTAGAAATTTAAATTCCCAAATGCATGAAATTTTGGATGACATCATATATGATGTCATCAATGTACATCAGACACGTGGAAGCCTATCATTGTTCCAACTAGTTGCCTAGGTGGCATAGTTGATGGGTCGATTGGCTTTTGATTGGTCAAGATATATCCACATGGTCACTAATCTCATTGGGGTGCTAGTGTGGCTTTGGATGACTATGCAATGGTCCTTGTCGATTGTTAAGGCCATGTCATGTTTAGGTGGACATTTGGCCACTTGTGATAGGTACACCCCACCACCATCTTGACAATATACCAAACACATACTATACATTGCTCTGGAATACCTCCTAGTGGTATCACATGGGCTAGTTGATGGTTTCCTTGCATGAATGAATGATGAAAAAATAATGGTGGTGAGACATATAGTGAACCTCAAAACCACTATCGCATGCCCAAAAATAATTAATGCGCAGGAAAGTTTTGGATGGGAAGTGTGCCATGAGTCATTGATATGAAGGGTAGGGGAACACTTATATCATGACTATTGATCTCTTTCCATCACTATTGTGTGTGATTAATAGGCCTTTATCCCATTATTTGCAACCTCTGGTCACTAATTTAAGTGCCCAAACTTGTGCACGGTGTCATGTATGTACCATTTAATCCCCCTCCCCTACAGGGGGCTTATTGAAGCTCTTTTTGTAGTAGTCCTTCATAATTTCCTCCTTTTTATGCATTTTTACTTTATCCAAGTAACTGTTGAAGCAATATTTTTCCTTAAATGTAGTTCCAGTGGTCTTTTTTTCTCACAATCTCAACCCCAAAGCTTGAACTTAACAATGCATCAATGGGGATTCACAAAATTTTCAAACCATGTACTAACGGTTCCTTTTACCCCTTTTTAGTGCCTAGGTTAGCTAGTTAATAATGAAAGAAATAACTCTAAGTGTGATTGTTGTTACTTTAGAAAGTGATGGAAATGTAAATATAAGGCTACTTGGTGGGATCAACTTGGAAATTATTGCAAACAATGAAAAGAAGAATGTTTGCATAGACTATAGTTATGAAAGTCACACACAACATGCAGAGAGAGGATATTGTGTAGACCACACTATAGGGAAATAGAGAAAATGCACAAAGTGCACAGAGCTGGATGATTATTTCTTCCATACCCATGAAAACACAGTCAAGTGGTGGGAAGAAAAAATCAAAATGAATTATCCTAACCAGAGGCTCAATTGCTAAATTTCTAGGTTGGGGTAGGACGGTTTTGACATATGCATACACAAAATGATTAAAAGAAGCACTCTAAAGGCCTAAGTGGAGAGGAATTTGATCCAACTCCCCAATGGAGTTGTCAATTTGTTGTGCTTGTTTTGTCACTTGGGTGAGAAACAACAAAGTACTTAACTGCCTTGTTAGACTAGCATAATAACACAGACAATAGTTAGTTGATTAGTGAACTGATCATGAAGTAAAAAAGAAAGAAAAAAAACTCAACTAAACTAAGAATGCATGAGACACAAATAAAAACTTCACAATGGAACAAGGAATATATACCAATGGAAAGGGTCTTTGAATTGATAAAACCTTTGAGAAATGCAGGGACTTATGAGTCCCCTGTTCCTACTTGGGAGGGCCATTGAGGTCCCTAATACAAAGCTTCTTTCTCTTCTAACAATGGAGTGACAATGGTGAAGAATTACTTGCTAAGATTCTCAAGAGGTGAGAAGGATAACACTTGATATGAATTCTCGAATGGCTCTAGGATAAATATGGATTGTCAAAGAACAAATTCAACAACATAACAATACATCAAAAACTTCCTTTGTTTGCATGCCTCAAGCTTGTATTTATAGGCTTCATGCAAGATTTTACATAACTAGATCATAGTGTGAGTAGGGGCCCTTTGGAGGTAACTTATAGTCCTTAAATGGCCCCAAGGATATATTTCAACTTGATTTTGGTGTCTTGTCATGATACACCTTGGGATGGAAGTGGGTGAGGCTCGACCAAACTCATTAATGCACAGTTTCCGCATCTACGTGAGTTTCTGTGGAGATAGTTGTTAGGGTTACTTCACAGACACCTAGGATTTGTTTTTCCTATGTTTTTCCCTCTTTTATTAGTCATAATTAGTCATTATCTAGTCTCCTATATTTTAGGGGAGAATATTCCACCTGGAGAATATTTTCTTTCAATTGACACTTCAGTTTGACTAGTTGAGTTGAGTTTAGATGTTGCATTGGTTTTTTCACCATGAAACATTGCGATCATCACCATGCTAATGAAAAATTTCCTTGGGATCATCACCATATCAGTTCATTACCCTTGATTCCTTGATGTACTCCTCACTACTCTCTGTTCAGTCAATTAATTGAAGACTAGTTGACTAGTTAACTCAGCTAGGTGGCAGTTCATGATTTCTTGAGAGACTAGACTAGGTGGAAGTTCAGTCCCATAATTGTTGGTGTGTGTAAATATCACTCTAGACCACCACTATGGTGCATTGGTTCTCCTCCAGTGTGCATTCATTGAGTTATGCAGAGTATATCATGTGTAAATTATTCATTATTCACAATGTTTAATGAGAATTCTTCCATTCTTTCTCTCCTTCTTATTTCTTAATTTCTCTCTGCAAATGTGTGTAGTATTTTCAAGCTAGATATATTATGTGCAATTTAAAAAAATTTACATGGTATCAGAGCCGATGGACTGCTAAGAAAAAGCTACACCAAATTGTTTTTGCAGGTACAAAAGAGTGAAGATAGTGGAAAGATGGATTTCCAAAAAGAATAAATTCTTACACCTTACAACTACTTTGCATGGAAGCAAAGAATAATGATTCATCTTCGAACCAGAGGATTGTACAGGTTAACCTTGAATACAGATACATAACCGACATCATCCATAGAGAAATACAAGTACTTAAATCGGATGGATGAAGCACTCAGAACGATTTGCAGTCTAATTTCTCCCGATCTCCTTTTTCACATATCTTCCCGTAAGACTCTCAATGAATCTTGGACCACCTTGGAAGGGCTCTTTGGAAAAAATTATGAGATGAGGGGACACATGTTGGAGGTGGAGCTTCTTACATTGGATCCAAAAAGATTCTACAATATCCAAGATTTCTTTACAAAATTCAAGGATTTATTGTAGCAACTCAAAGCTTGCGGGGTTGATAAATAGAAGGAGGAGAAACAAATGGTTCTCACCATTCTCTCCAAAATTGGTCTTGAATTCTTTGTATTCATATCCACATTCTCCATTCTGTCAGATTTGCCTTTGGAGCCACCTGGAAGATTACTTCTCTTGAGGACGTTATCAAATCCCTAACACAAGAGCAAACCAAGCTCATCAACATGGGAAAAATCGAAGGCCCAAAGGAGCATGCACTTACTATGCAATATGGAAGCCAAAAATATCAGAAATATAAAGATAAAGACAAAATGAAATCTCATGCACATCCGAAGAAGGAAGGGTACACAAAACCCTTCATGGATGCCTCCGGATCCAAAGGGGTAAATGGAAGAAAATGGGAGAAATGCATGTATTGTCACAAAGGATTCCATTCTGAATCTGCATGCATGCAAAAAAAATTAGATCTAATGTCTCAAATGCTTCATCAAAACAACCTTGGAGATCGCATCCCCGAGGGTGCTAAGAAGAAGAAACCAAAAGATATGAATCCCAAGAAAGGAAATTCTATCCATGCCTTGATTACCGTCAACTCCTCTTCCGATGCTTGGATTGTAGATTCAGGAGCATCACATCACATGGCTTCCTAAAAAGAAGTATATTATTCATTAGATGCATGCAAAGGTCCTCCTATTATGATGGGGGACAACTCTTCTGTTGAAGTCACCAGAAAAGGAAGGATTGAACTCACCAACAGAAGCTTCGAGAATGTGTTGCACGTTCCCAAACTTTTCGTCAACCTTCTCTTCATGTATTAGATGAAGAATTTTGGCACTAGAAAGAAAGTCATATTCACACCAAATTCCTTACACATCTATGACATGAAAACCAACTCCAGGGTTGCTATCGGTGAGGTAAATCATCAGTCTAGATTGTATACATTTTTTGAATTCATTGAACCCGATTATGCTTTACTGCTTACTCATGATGATGAAAGTAGTAGGATATGGCATGAAAGGTTTGGACATTTGAATTTCAGATACATGAAACAACTTAGCAAGTAAATATTGGTTGATGGTCTACCATACATCCATTTCTCCAAGGGAGTATGTGAGGTATGTGTTCTCCAAAAACACCCTCAAGAAAAATTCGACACCTTTAGATCTAATCAACAATGACATTATGGGTCCTTTTCCACATCCATCCATCAACAAAGAGAGGTTCTCATTTTTTTTGATGATTTCGCATGTTTTACATAGATCTACTTTCTCAGGAAAAAATACGAGGTATTTCAACACCTCAAAGATTTCAAATCCCTGGTTGAGACACAGTCTGGAAAGAAGATCAAAGTCCTATGAACTGATAACGGGGGAGAGTATTTCAATCATGAGATCCATGATATTTTCCATGAAACAGGGATTCTGTTGCAACATATGGTTCCCTATACTCCATAGAAAAACAGAGTTGTTGAGCGGAAAAACAGATTTCTGAAGGAGATGGCATCTTGCATGTTGCATGCAAAGTCACTACCATAGAGACTATGGGCCAAAGAACCTAATTGTGAAACATACATCCAAAATAGATCTCCCCATTGATCTATCAAGGATAATACCCCCTATGAGGCTTGGAGTGGCCTCAAACCAGAAGTGACCCACTTTCACATTTTCAGTTCACGTGCATGGGCCCAGATTCAGTCTGAAAAGAGGAAGGTACTTGATCCAAAAAACATTGATTTTATTTTTGTTGGATGCCCCGACGATGTGAAGGTATATAGGCTTATTGATCTTTCCTTGGACCAGCTCAGCATTGAGCGTAGTGTCCAATTCGAGGAAAGTGTCTCACATGTACCTCAACATCCGCATGCAGACACCTTCATTCTTCCACCTGTTTGAGATGATGAGAATTCACATGCCGACTCTTCTTCAGACAAGAGTTATAATTCAGAGGACTCAGGTGATTCAGATTCAGATTCAGTACAGTCAGATGTAGAGTCAGAGAATCCACATGCAGTTGCAGAACCAGAGCAAAGGCCCAAGTGGGAACATACTACTCTTAAAAATGCAAGGGATATCGTTGGTGATCCAACCAATACTAGGAGGACTCGATCTGATTTCGAGGAGCCTCCTACTGAACTCACTGTCACTGAACCATTTCCCTCCTAGCATATTTTCTTGGTTCAATCTTCATATCCACAGTCTTATGGCAAGGTTGTTGGAAATCCCTTTTGGGAATCCACCATGCAGGAGGAGTACAACTCCCTCCTCGAGAACGGGACTTGGGATCTGGTTCCCCTTCCTTTTGAGAGGAAACTTGTTAGATTCATATGGGTCTACAGGACCAAGAGTGAAGCGGATGGATAGATTAGTAGATACAAAAAAAATCTTGTTTCCAAAGGCTTTCAGCAGGTGCATGGTATTGAATATGATGAGACCTTCGCTACAATAGTGAAGATGGATTCCATACGATTGGAACTTGCCATTGCGACAACCAAGGGATGGGAATTCCATTAGATGGACGTGACAAATGCATTTCTTCATGGTGATCTCTCTGAGGATATCTATATGGAGCAGCCCCAAGGATTTATGTAGGACTCATCTTTGGTCTGTCGACTGAATAAGTCCCTTTATGGCCTCAAGTAGGCTTCGATGGAATGGTATGCCAATATGGACTCCTACCTGTTGTCACAGACTTTGTACGTTGTAAATCAGACTCGAATGTTTACATGCTCAGGACGACTGATTCACTTCTACTTTCAGTTCTATATGTTGATGATTTGTTGATCACCAGTTGCTCGAATTCAATGATTGTTGTAGTCAAGAGGATTCTACATGCCATGTTTTTTATGAAGGACATGGGTCCACTAAACTTCTTCCTTGGACTCAAGATCAGTCAAGATGCATCAAACATCAAACTGTCTCAGGCCAAGTATGCACAAGATATCCTTGAGAGATTTCACATGACATATTGCAAGTCTTATTTGACTCCTTTCCTATCAGGAGTCAAACTTGAGGATGGCTGGGAGACTCCATTGGTTGACAACACACTGTACAAATATCTAGTGGGGAGCTTGTTGTATCTCACACACTCCAGACCATACCTCTCTTATGCAGTTGGCACAGATTCCATGTTCATACAGGAGCCGCATGAGCTACATTGGAAGGCTGCAAATCATATCCTTCAATACGTACAGGGAACCATCACCTTTTGGATTCATTATGCAACAAATCTACACTAGATCTCATCGGGTTCACTAATTCTAATTAGGTTGGCGATAACATTGATCGCAACTCCACATATGGTTACTCACTCAATCTGGGTTCTGGGCCTATCTGTTGGTCGAGCAAGAAGCAAGTCACCATTGTTCTATCTTCAGCCGAGGAAGAGTACAAAGGGGTAGTTAAAATAACCATCTAGGCTATGTGGCTACATCATTTTCTTACTGAGTTGGGAATTTAGTTTCATCGACCGATCGTCATCTAGTGTGGAAACCAAAGAACTCTGAAGTTATGCAGAGATCCAATTCAGAGGAAGCAGACGAAGCATATCAAGATCCACATTCACTACATCTAGGACTTAGTACATGAGGGGATCATCGACCTGCAGTTCCATCCTTCGACAGAACATACAACATACATCTTCACCAAAACCTTTACTGAGAAAAAGTTCCATTCTCTACAAAGTCGTCTTGGAGTGAAGGACACAGTTTCCTAGAAACTGTAGTTCTTCTTTCTACATACATTGTACCTCGAGGAGGGGTATTTCCCATGCGATTTTCCCTCTTTCCTCACTTTATTTCACCATATCTTTTGTATTTGGGTACCTAACATGGCCTCGTTTTCGAGACCCATTCTTTATTTTCACCATAGTGATGTTCATGGGGGTGTTTGAGTTACTTCACACACACCTAAGATTTATTTTTCCTCGTTTATTAGATAAATTATTCATTATCCAGTCTCCTATATTTTAGGGGAGAATATCCACCTAGATAATATTCTCTTTCAGTTGACACTTCAGTTTGACTAGTTGAGTTGAGTTTAGATGCTGCATTGGTTTTGTCACCATGCAACATTGGGATCATCACCATGCTAATGCACACTTGCCTTGGGATCATCATCAGATTAGCACATTACCCTTGATTCTTTTATCCACTCCTCACTACTATTTGTTCATTCAGTTAACTAAAGACTAGTTGACTAGTTAACTTAGCTCGGTGGCAGTTCACTCCCATAACTGCCTGAGAGACTAGACTAGGTGGCAGTTCACTCTCGTAACTGCTGGTGTGTGTCTAGATCACTATATACCACCACTATGGTTCATTGGTTCTCCTCTAGTGTGCATTCATTGAGTTATACAGAGTATATAATGTGTAAATTATTCATTATTCACAACGGTTAATGAGAATTATTCCATTCTTTCTCTCCTTCTTCTTCTTTCTTAGTTTCTCTCTGCAAATGTGTGTAGTATTTTATAGCTAGATCTATTATGTGTAGGTTCAACACATTTACAATAGTCATGCAACCCACACAATTTGTGTAGATTCAGTTGTGTTTCCCCATGCAAATGCATGCAAGTAGACCTTCAGGAGACTGCACATAAATTTAAGGGACCATTTGTATATTTTTTCTACTTTATGAATGAATCCTGCTAATGTTGGAGGTATGCTTATTGGTATGTTGCATTGGTACTTTCTTCAACCATTGTCGGTATTAATGTGAATGATTTTTTACTGATAACAACTGCCTTGACGAGAGAGATACTAGGTTCCTCCACCCTTTATCCTACTATACAAGATGGTATTGACTTCATATATACCACAATCCCAAAGAGAATATAAGGGGAAACTTTTGTGAAGATAAGTTGGTGATCAAAAAAGGGGGATGTAAACAAGGGTTTCTAGGTCAAACCAGCAACAACATGGATGTATAAGTGTGTACAGAATTACAAGGGTTATCCAAACAAAGGTTTTCTTAATGTGTGCAAAGAAACATTACTTTTCATTACCTTTCTCCTTCAAAACATGCTCCTTTTATGCAGTCTCTAGTTGGTTAGAGACAATTGAGTACGAGTAAAAGGAGTTAGCCAACTAAACAAACCCATAACTCAAATTTTAATCAAGCGTAAATATTTTTCTTAATCATTTTATGACATGTCTGTGACTGTCCCTTCATTGGCTTTCATGTACGCAAGTACCATAACTATGAGGGCATGTACATCTTCCAAAAATAGGATTTTTGGAATGTCTCAAGGAGTTATGGGGAATAATAGTCTACAAGTAAGATAGGAATGTTGTCCCTTGGTTATGGAAGGAAGAAAAGAACAAGGAATAAAAGGGAAAAAACAAGCTTTGTGAAAGACACAGTGACTGTCACTAGGTCTAAGTGAGTAAAATAGAAAAAAGACAGAGCGAAGTGCGAGAAAGAAAGCCGTTGGAAGAGGAGATCAAGGATGATAGATCAACAAGGAATAAGGATCGTGTACAAGTCAACAAGCGGAAAGAGCCACCATTGGATGATTTGGAGCACCGCACGAGAAGGAAGGAAAGATAGGCTGGTGAAGCCCTGAAAATATGGGTCAAGTTGATCTAGGGTTTTAGACAACTAGGGTTTTGGTATCTAGGGTTTTGGACACCTAGGTTTTGTCCCAAGGCTGTCGGTGAAATATTGTAATGTATAAATAGACGTCAAGAGGACCTGGGTTGGGTTGGTATCAAGATAGGTTGTCGTTGTGGATGTGAGTGATTATTGTATTATGAGAGAGAAGTGTTAAGTGGGGGAGCCTTTTGGTATTGTAAGATCTTTAGCTGGGTGCGAAGATCAACTGTTAAGAACCAAACATCAATATAGCATATAAAAACCTCAAAAAAGTACTCAACGCCTTGAAAAAGAGATAATTTCAGATAATAAGCCTCTTCGAGGGGGCAACCTCCTTTTACCCCACTTAAATGTTCAAGTACAAGATGA
>ML779728.1:2297727-2311073 GCA_009831015.1 Picea engelmannii
ATAATGGCCTAAAGCCGACATAATTAAAATAACATTACTAATCTAAATTACAACTAATGGCCTAAGCCGACATTAATAAAATAGCATTACTAATCTAATATGCCCCAATTAAGGGGTAATGGGCCAACATTAGGGCTTAACATCAACCCTGCAACTGGGTGCGCAGGGAGGGAAGAGAAAGAGAGGAGAAGAAAGGAGATCTGCTAGCTAAGAGAGAAAACAAGAACTGTATGCTTTGCCTCAATATAATATATAATATTTATGTGGATGTAGCCCTAGAGAGAGGGTGAACCACGTATATTTTGTGTTGTGTATGATTGGTATTTTGTATTTGTCACTCATATACTGTTATTGCATTGCTAAGGTAGATCTGATAGATGCATGGAGTAGATCGAGCTGATAAGTGATATATGAATGTTGTGTTGTTCCTGTGTTAGATCCACTTGATATTCCCCTTAGTTGTAGACATCTTTGTCCTGCAACCCCCTCATAACTGCTTCGGGTGAGACTACATCTACTTCACAGGTGTTGTCGAAAGGGCCAGTAGTTATGGATTGTTGGTGCGCTCTTGGATATGAACCCCAGGTCTGCCCCTGTGCCAACAAGGGATTAGTCCAAAAATCTTGTCAATGCTTCAAGGGTGGAAATTGATGCTATAAAATTCCTAATTAAGGCTATGACTCTCTTTTAACCTTGTAAAATTAGGTACATAAGTGATAGTATTTAACCAAAAATGGTTTCTTATAGATTTTTTTGTTTTTCTGTTTCTAGCACTACTCCCTCATTTGGTCTAGGGAGGGAGATCTGGTTTTGATGAGTATGTTGTTATTGGAAGATGAGAGTGTATCTATTGAATAGGTGGAATTTTAATGAGTGGGTGAACCTCACAAAAGATACCTTATAAAGAGTCCTTGGTCATATAATTGGTGATCCATCACCATTCTATCCACTGATATGAATGGTTGATAGTTGTACTTGTTGACCAGGTGGAATTTGAGAAACTTGGGGGGGGAGACTCCTAAGAGAGACCATACAAATATTCCTTGGTAATATAATAAGATAATCCATTTCCATCCTCTTTCTTATGATTGTATACATTTTAGGGAAGAATAAAAATGGCTCCATGTCCACATTCAACTATGATAACAATGAAGTGGAGACCCTTGACTTGTGGGAAAAACCCTATACTTGGATTCTAGTGGACCTAGTCAATGATGTGGCTCATTGTTATCTTTATTCATAGGATATACCTACTTCTCACAATGATAGGGATTTTATAAATACCTTTCATAATAAATTCTGGTGATGCACTCTAAAGCATTGATCAAAATAGCTAGAGGCAAGATCTACCATTAGCAAGGTGTATATTTCTCATTTCTTCATTGAACCTTTTTACATGATATGTTATGGGACATTGGTTTGGAAAAGATAAGGCTATATCTATTATTCAAGGGTCTTACAATTTCCTAATTTCCCAATCAATGGACTTCCTGTGATGGGATGCCAACCCTAAATTGATTTTGGTGAGGAAGATATAGGCCATTTATGACATTCCTTGGCCCACAAAACCCCAAATGGTTCTCCTATTGATATGTGATTAGAATCATTTAACTTAATGGGTGAGGTTGATATGGGCCATTCATTTGATTTCATATATGTTGATATTCTAGGAAGACCCTACACAATTATGGAACTTATGTCATAGATATCAACTAGTATAACCGATCATGATTATTTTCATTATTTGCAAATCTTCTAAAATATGATAAGATTCACCCCCACCATAAAATATAGGCCACTGTTCTGACTTGGGTGGATGGATTTGAGCTTCCTGATAATCATATCTAAATTAAAAATTAATAGTTGGGGCCCTTAATTTCACATGGATTCTTGTCATTAATCCATACTTATGGATTTCATGTGCTTGATTGTAGATATGCACTCAATTTGGAATTTCACCCCTCCATCACTAATCCTTGAGATGCTTTAAGTTGTACTCTTGTACTCTCCTCCTTTGGTAGGGGAACATAAAATGGTCTTGGAAACACGCTTATAAATTTCTTCCACTATGAATATTGTTTCATTTGTTACAAAGAGATAAACCATCCTCTCATGAAAAATTACTCAAGAATGTAGCTCAGTTGGTGATCCATATTATTTTTGGCACGAAATGAGAGCGGAGATATAATAAAGAAATGCACAGAGATATTGTGGATGTCTAATAATTTAACAGAAATGTATCAGAGATGCAACCATAAACATATATATAAAGTAATAAATGATTTCTATTAATGAAATAAATGTACAGAGACTGTAAAAATACAGAGTGAAAGACTCGCTATAATGGTGGGAGCTTATCTCTGAGAAGAGATGTGACACCTACTCAAATTCACAAGAAGATGATTATAATGAGGCTCTGAAGGCATTTTTACAATAAACAGGAATTCCAAAAAACATAGACATCCAAAAACCTAACCCTAGGAGATGAAGCGCCAAAAGTCATGTGGGCCCCATTTGGGTAAATTAGTACATCAACTTCCCGGGGCCGTAACTTTTGCATACGATCTCCGTTTTAGGTGCATGATAGCCCGTTGGAAAGGTATCATCGAGGATATTCATTTTAGGCTCAATATAGAAGGAAATTTCATTTTTCAAACATGATTTCCCAAAAAACATCGTTTAGGGCCTCAAAACAACTCCGGAAGTGAAAATTGCTAAAAATAGTAAATTACTAAAATTGCCAGAAAACTGTTTTGAGCCAGTTGCAAAAGGTGGGTGGACATCGATATACACCTGGATCAATCCTACCTCCTTATGAAGCAATGGTATCCATTGCGTTTAGTGCCCGAGGGAGAGGAAAAAGCATTTGCTAAATCTGAATCTTGGTGAGCTGCTTGCCTTGCTGGAGATGTCGCGTTGCTTAGTTTGTGGAAGTCTGTCATGAACCTATTGAGGTTGAGGCTTTTCAACAAGTCAAGATACATGAGAGGACAATGTGCATAAGGAATCTTTGTGCTTTACTGCAACCTTGTCGACCTTCTTCTATTGGATAGAAGGTTCCTGGGGAAAGGCTGTAGTGGTTTCACTTTCCTTCTGTTCCCCTTTTGAACAGATTGTGAAGAAGATGAATTTTGCAGTATGAGATACTACCTTGCGACACTTTTTAGGTGGAACAATAGTTGGAACTACCTCTGGTATTCTGTAGAGATGACCCCCCAAAGTAACAATGACACTATGGGGTCGAGACTCATAAACAACATGGCATCTCCACATATATGGTTGGCCCAAGAGAACATCACAGACATCCAGTGGGGAAACATCACATAATATCTCATCCTTGAAGGGTTGGATTCTGTATGACAATCGACACTATTCCTTTACCGCATCCACAAAAAAATCCCAAGTGGACTTGGTCCCATATATTCCAGACTCCTTTGTGGAACTCTTCTCCCAGTAAGTTTCCCACTAATGTTTGACATGGGGGAGAACCTTAAGGAGCGCAGAGATGATATTTTCTCTGTCGAAAAAATTGTGAACAAAGAAATAACCTTCTAACAGATTTAACCATTTATGTAGGGCATCCACATCTATCTGACCTTCAAATATAGAAATATCAAAATTGACCTGTACCTTAAAAGGTGAGGTTCCTCCAAAGTGGCCACTTGATGAAGATGCACTTGATTCTATCAGGAGGCATTAAAGGATGTGGGAAAAATTCTCCATCATTTCGTCCCTCTGTCTCATGAAAGCTTGCTCAAGCAACAAACTTATATGATCATCTGCTCTGTCGTTTTTCTTTTCTTCTGCCATGGAGGGCTTCTTGGGCATGCGAGAGAGATTGTATTTAAGAGAGACAAGCTCAAGACCCAAATTTATATACTCGGACCTCGTCAGGGACATGCACTGAAAAATGATCAAGAGCAGCCTTCTCTGATACCACTGATCCAGATTATTTTCAGCACGAAATGAGAGCGGAGATATAATAAATAAATGCAAAGAGATATCATGGATATCCAATAATATAACAGAAATGTATCAGAGATGTAACCATAAACACATATATACAATAATACATGATTTCTATTAATGAAATAAATGTACAGAGACTATAAAAATACAGAGTGAAAGACTCGTTAGAATGGTGGCATCTTATCTCTGAGAAGAGATGTGACGACTACTCGCATTCACAAGAAGATGATTACAATGAGGCTCTGAAGGCCTTTTTACAATAAAAAGGAATGCCAAAAACCATAGACATCCAAAAACCTAACCCTAGGAGATGAAGCACCAAAATTCATGTGGGCCCGTTTGGGTAAGTTAGTACATCAACTTTCCGGGGTCGTAACTTTTGCATACGATCTCCGTTTTAGGCGCATGATATCCCATTGGGAAGGTATCATTGAGGAGATTCATTTTAGGTGAAATTTCAATGGAAATTTCATATTGCAAACATTTTTTCCCAAAAAAAATCATTTAGGGCCTCAAAACAGCTCCGGAAGTGAAAATTGCTAAAAATAGTAAATTACCAAAATTGTCAGAAAACTATTTTTAGCCAGTTGGAAAAGGTGGGTGGCCACTAATATCTACTTGGATCAGTTGGTTCCTCTACAAGGTGAAATATCCACAAACAAAATTTTGTGAAATCTTATGCCATTGTGATGGAAAGAAAGGTGGATGAATTGATGAGATACATGACCATAATGAAGAGCATGGTAGGGAGAAAAAATGGATTTTATAATATATTCAAGACATATTTTGAGGCCATCAAGTGGAGGAGATCATAATCCTTAGTGACTAGGTCTTATAAAAAAAAAATCTTTTTGTTTTCTTTTGGGTACTTTGGTTAGCCATGGTGCTAGCATGTAGTAACTAATCTCTTCTTATTGTAAAAACATTGAATATTTAACGTTTTCTTAGGATGAATTCAAGATTCCTTTTTTATATGTATAACCACTATATGAAGGCCTCCATTTATGGCCCATGGACCTATACTTCAGGTAGTAAATATTCTAGGTGGCATGTGTAGGTCCTATCTATTTAGTCCTTTGTATTATTCTTGTAATCCATCACCTTTATATATCTATTTAATTTCCCAAAATATGCATGGAATACAAATTTGTTGTTTGCATGAATATTTGAATTGTTATATGTTTGTCTCTTTCTTCAGTATTTCTATTTAAACATGTTGTATTGATATTTATTTCTATGATTATTCTATCCTTTTATAAGGCATTTTATGGGCCTTCTCATCATGTATTGGAGCTTGTTCATTAAGAACCTTGATTTTTTATAATGATGAAGGACTATTGGATTGACCTTTCTGCTTAAGTAAATAATATAAATCAAATTATATTGAGTTGTGTATGTTCCTAAATTTGCAATAGGAGTAGGATCTATTTTATGAACTTTTACTTTGGTCATTCCCATGCAATGGTACACAAATTGACATTCGAAGAGGCTTTAGTGCACTATAAACACAGGTCACTATTAAATAATCTTCTTATAAAGCCAAACGATTTCCACCCTTACCACTTTGGGATCTATCACTTCTAATAAATTGGCCTCCTATGATGTAATTTAGGCCATCAATTTGAATTTAATAGAGAAAATCCCCATTGCAAGTCTTAGGGTTCTTTCTAGAGGTTAGGGAAGGATAAGACTTACTTTGGAGTAGTGGATTTCTAGGGGTATTTGGGTATTTTGGCAGCCACTTGAAACAACTCCAAATATTTTTTGGGGCTATTTTTTTGAGCGAGGTTTCCTATAGGTGACAACATAAATTAATTCTATGGGATTGTTGGTGCAATTATATGCATAATATATTACCAAACATAAATTATAGACCAGGATTCATAATCAATAGAGTTATTACACTATATACTGACAACATGTAGTTTATCTATGTCTGATGAGTATAGAAAGAATTAATAACACTTCAAAATACACACTCTGTTTTGCAATCCTTAATCTATGTTTTACACACTGTGCAACAATTAAAGAACAAAATTCAAAGAAAAGACTCTAGCTAACATGCACTTCAAAGACTCTCTTACATGCAACAAGATTGTTCATTTACTGGCTCATGAAGGTGAAAGATGGATTCTGATCTTACTCTTGTAATCATTCACTTCAATATCAACTTATAAGATGTCTAGTTCCACACTCTCTTCAAATAAAAAATGAAATTGAATGAAACCTGGAAATTCTGAAAAGTTACTTTATTTCTACATAGGAAACATAGGTTTTAATGAGATGTTCCATTTGTTGTCTCATGTAATGTGAAGGATGGACTCTCAAACCGTTTCTGTACTACCACACTTTGCAAGATAAATGATGAGATTAAAAGAACACAATTCAGAAATAAAGGAAGTAGGTTGATACGTGAGTTACCTTGATTTGTTCAGTAGATGTTATGCATTTTAGTTTAACCCATGGGTCTCCCCAAAAAACATCATAGAATTGGTTGTTTTATTAATGTGAAGTGGATGGATCTCAAAGAAAAAAGTTCATAGACACATTCTTATACTTATGGATTATCATAGTACGCTCAACAGGCACGTGTGTCCCACTACAAATATCATTCCATACCTACAGGTGAGAACTTTATAACTGTTCATTCAGATAGAGCAGCCCATGCATCTCATGAATTGTAAGAAAAAATTCTACAGTATGTGACCAGAATTGGACCATCCCCTCACTCAAATTTAAAGAGTAATCCTCGAAGCAGACTAAGATTCAAATCATCTCATGGAAATACCGGCATCCAAATCAAAATATGGAAGAACTCTATACAATAAAAAAGTAGGATTGAAATTAGAAGTCAAATTCATGAAAAAGAAAATTAAGATTAAAAAAATATTAAGTTGAAATGATAATCATTAGAAGGGTGAAAACTGGTTGGGAAAGATAAGAACAAAACCCAAAAAAAATAACAAATTTGGTTCAGCAGTGAAAGTGTCTTTGGTGAAATCTTGGGCAGGAATCCAAGGGAAATAAATCAGTTAATAAATGTTACTCATTCAACACCAAACTCAACAAAAACAACTCCCATAATTTTTTATTTGAGCTAAAAACAAACCAAAGCATGAGAATTGATTATCTAGTGAAAAGGTTTGCACCACAATTCTCTAATACAACTATTACATACAATTTTCCTTAAAGAAAAAAAATAATTCTAGGAATTTAAGCAACATGGGTTAATGTAGATGTCCAATCAAAACAATTTTTCCAAAAAAAAACAATTACATGGAACATTCCACAAACCAATTGTAACATCCCTAGCCACCCACGGGCCGGGGTATGCTACCTTCAAGCCCACCCTTGGACTTTGTACTTTTACTGGTAACTTCTTTATTTAATAAGGACACATAAGATAAAAGATTTAACGACATGCACAACAATATCCAACACGCATGCCTAATATTAGATTTAGTTAAACAATAATTAAAATACACAGTGGAATACATTCATACACAGATAATAATATCACAACAGATAACACTTATCTTTATAAAAAGACGACACCAACTGGCTGCAGACCAAGGACGTTCCACCCAACCGTAGACACCACTACTCCAAATCTCAACAATAGTGTCACCCCCGAGACATGGCTATGAATCCACAAGGATGGTTCCAGAGTGTACTTGGGTTCCTAAACCAAACAACTCTCAAGCTCTCATAGGTTTCCCAACACCCACAACAATCCAAGTACCCAACTCTCTTCTACCCGACTGGTACCGTCGAAGAGAATGGACCTCCACCCTTCTCTGCCACCCAATCCCTCAGGCAGTCCTTCTCCTATTTCCAAGGCCTCTAGCACAGCTGGTCAAGAATATCAATGCTGGAACTCTCAGGACTCGTATTTGTGAGAAAAACAGGGCACATGCCAATGCATATCAAATATGCAGGCCCCAATTCATGGCTGGATTGCACCAACGACCATTACAACCAACTATCCCGTGGCTAATATTCAACACTTCCTTTCCCTTTTCCAATCCAAGATGCAGGTGAGGATGGATCAATGGATGGGTAAGTGAGTGTATGGAAGGGCGTGAGGGAAAGAATGGTATGAATGCAGGAGTGAAGGGGTGGACGAGCCAACGACCAACACCACAATCGGACTAAGGATGGGTTTAAGTATCTCTCATGGGGAATCAAGAACCTCCTAGACTTCCTCAAGAAGATCACGTAACCAATCCCCTTCCTTAAACAAAAAGGGTAATCAATAATTATCCCCTCAATCCCCCTCTCTTGTGGAAGCATATCCCCCTATAACTCTAGTCCTTGTCCGTCAAGCAGCCAACGATGTGTTTATTATTAATGATGATCAAAACATTACATTTATTGGGCATACTGGCACTTTAATAATTGTTTGGGCACTCAATCCTCTCAGCATTGTAACAATACATTATTTAAAATGGGGGTTCAAAACCTGGGGTGTTACATCCCCTCCCCCTTGTCTTGGCACTGTCCTCAATGCATATACAAAATAGATATCAAAATCTCAAATTTATTTAAAATGCTACGGGTAATCTACCCACATGGCATCTTCATGCTCCCAGGTAGCATCTTCAGGACCGTAGCAGTTCCATTGAAATTTTACCAGCTCTATAACTCGATTCGAGAGAATTTTAACCTTTCTTTCCAATACCCACACTGGTTGAACCTGAAATTCTCCCTCCATCTCTACCTGAATCAGATGCCAATCAATAACATGGTTAGGGTAATGTACATATTTATTTAGTCAAGATACATGAAATACATTATGCACATTCATGGAAGCATGCAATGCAAGCATGTATTCAACTGGACCTATTTTGTCCAATATTTCAAATGGACCATAGAATATGGCTGCCAAATTTGTACAACTACCCAATTTCAAAGAGATTTTTTTGGGCTTCACTTTCAAAAGTACATGCTCCCCTACCATCCCAACATCATGCATTATGTCTGGATGAGATGCTGTGATGTACAACAGACTACCTATCATTGACCTATATGTATTTTGATCAACATCAGGTGAGTCATCATCCTTACTTAATTTGCATCTAGTAACCATAGGTGTGCCCACAGGTTTGGAATCTTCCATTTGAAACCTTTTCAACATTTCTCTTAAATATTTTTCTTGAGAAATGAACATCCCTTCAGACCTTTGAGTAATTTGCAAACCAAGAAAAAATGACAGTTCACCTATCATAAACATTTCAAACTCAGACTCCATGGAAGAAGCAAACCATTGTACCAATGAATCCTTATTACATCCAAAGATGATGTCATCTACATAGACCAACACGATGAGAAAATCATTATCCTTTGTTTTGATATATAGATTGTTTTCAACTGTTCCTCTCTTGAACCCTTTGTCTTTGAGATACGTGTCCAGTCTTTGATACCAGGCATGAGGGGCTTGTTTTAACCCATATAAAGATTTCTTTAGCTTGCATACTAAGTCAGGGTTATCAGATAGTTTGAAACCCTCTGGTTGTTCCATATAGACTTCTTCATTTAAATGTCCATTTAGAAAAGTTGACTTGACATCCATTTGATAGACTTTAAACCTTTTATGATAAGCATAGGCAAGAAATATTCTGATAGCTTCTAATCTTGCTATAGGTACAAATGTTTCATCAAAATCCAGTCCTTCTATTTGAGCATATCCTTTACATACCAATCTTTTTTTGTTCCTGACAACTTGTCCCTGCTCATTCAACTTATTCTTAAAGATCCATTTGGAACCAATGATATTTTTACCTTTAGGTCTATGAACCATTTCCCACGTATTGTTTTTCTCAATCTGATCAACTTCATCATTCATTGCTTTAACCCAACGGTCATCTTTTCTAGCTTTGGGTTCCATCATGTATATGAAATCTATATGTGATTGTTCGGTGTTTTTGATTATCTTTCTCCTGGTTTGTACACCTTTGTATTTTTCACCAATTATCTGACTTGCAGGATGATTCTTTTGAGTGATTCTGGAGGAGGAGTTTGAAGTTGTCTACTGATTTGAGTCTTTCTGAGTATCTATGTCTTCATCTGATTCAGAGTCTTTGTTTTCTGATTCTTGGACCTGTTCATCTTCAGCTTCAATTGTGTCCTCTGTAGAAGACTCATTTTTGTACACCTCTCTTGCTGGGATTCCTTCATCAACTTTTACGTCAATACAGTCAACCATTTTATGCAGCCTCTTATTATAGCATCTGTATCCTTTACTATTTGTAGCATACCCTAAGAAGATACCTTCATCAGCCCTGCCATCATATTTTCCAAGGTTCTCATCATTATTATTTATGTAACATTTACTCCCAAAGACTTTGACGTGTTTGATTGAAGCAGGTCTCCCATACCACAGTTCATAAGGTGTCTTGTCACTTTGTGGTCTGAGGTGGGCTTTGTTAAGAACATGGACTGTTGTGTGTGTTTCTTCTACCCAGTAGGTTTGATCAATGTTCTTCTCATTCATCATTGACCTGGCCATTTGCTACACTGTTCTGTTTTGCCTCTCAACTACTCCATTTTGTTGTGGAGTTCTTGGGATAGTGTATTCTCTCTTGATCCCATGCTTATCACTTAATTCCTTGAAATCACTTGAAATAAATTCTCCTCCTCTGTCTGATCTTACTACCTTTAACCTCTTGCCTGTTTGATTCTTCCTTTAAATTCTCAAATGCTTCATCTTTTTCCTTGAGAAAAGCAACCCAAGTAATTCTGGAGTAATCATCAATAATCAGCATGAAGTAGTTTTCTTTCCCTGTGCCTTCCTATCTTGATGGTCCACATAAATCCATATGAACTAGTTGGAGTGGTTTCTCTGTTGAAGTAGAGCTCTTGGACTTAAACTGTGTCATGGTTAGTTCTCCTACTTGGTAGGGTTTACACATAGAATCTTGGGCCTTTGATATTCTCGAAAGATCTTTTACTGCCTCAAGATTTTTGAGCTTGATTAAGTGGTCAAAGTTTATATGCCCAACTATCCTATGACATAACCAGATTTCATCATGTTTTCTTAGATGACACTCTTCTCTATCTTCTTTCAGCACATATACATTATTTTTTGTCCTTATTCCTTGGGCCACCATGTGTCCTGAGTTTACAGACTTTATCTTGCAGTCCTTGGACGTGAATATCACTTCACATCCTCTATCACACATTTGACTTACACTAAGAAGATTATGTTTCAACCCATCTACAAGTAGAACATCTTGGGCTTTTCTTTTTCCATTACTTAAACTCACCATCCCTTTACCCTTTATTTTACCTGGAGCATCATTTCCAAAGGTTACGTTTCTTGATTTGCTTTCACTTAGAGATATAAAATTACCTTTGTCTCCCATCATATGTTTGGAGCATCTACTATCTATATACCAAGGGTTCATTTGTCTTTGAGATGACAACACTAATCGACACTTGCCACTTTCTTTCTTCTTCCAAACCTTGACATTTTCAGTAGGGGAATTCAAATCTGATTCATAGTTCCTTAAGCGATAGTCAATAGATTTATGTCCATAGTTATGACAGATGTAACATTCTGGTTCATTGAATAAAGGATCATAACGATTGTTATGCTTAACCTGTGTCCTTTTCCCATCCATCAAGTGATTTGCAATCTGTGGTGGTTTGTTACTTGGCTGTCTCATTCTTTGTTGTGGCAAATATCTATACCTTGAATGTCTTGATTGCTCATAATTTAATTTTAAATAACAGTTTACAACTTTATGACCAAAGTTAGAACAAAAGAAACAATACCCATAGAAAAAACGTTGGTACCTGGGAAGAGTCTGTCTTCTTTGAGGAGGTCGATTTATTTCATGCCGATAATTTCTCGAATCTATAGATTCGGTTCTGGTCCTTTTTCTTTCATTCCTTCTTGGTGGCTGATTTTATTTCTTTGTTTTTGCAGAGCGACTGTTGTCAATGTTTGAGGATTTGACAAACTTGATAGGTTCTTTGTTTCTTGGCTAACCACTACTTGATCCCTCTTCATAACCCAAACCAGTTTTTAGCTTTGGATTCCTTTGCTGATTCATAATGGTGGCTAATCCATCTGAGGCTTTGATGCTTGACAGATTATGATGATACAAGGCTTGAAACCTCTCCAACTCTTTTCTAGTTTTCACTACTTCTTCTTCCATAGATTTACATCTTGCCTTCTTTTCTGATAACTGTTGTTTCAGAATGTCCTCGATTTTCTTTGCCTCTTCTAATTCCACTTTTAGTAGGGCAAAGTATTCATCAGGCTTTTTACTGTCTTTCTCAAACTGTATCAGCAATTGTTTTTTCTTTATGTTCTTAATTCTGAGTCTGTCAATCTCTTCCAGTGCACTGATCAGTTCTCCTTCCATATCAACCACAACTTCTTGTTCATTAGCCTCACTTCCTGTTCTTTTATTATCATAGTCCTCTTTGGCCATAAGTATGAAGTCATTTAGTTTACCTTCAATAGAGGAGTCATTGTCTTCATCATCTGAAGGATCATCATCATTGTTTACACATAGACTTTTCTTCTTAAAATTATTCTCTTTAAAGAAATTTATGTGTTTGTGCTTCTCCTCATCATCACATGTCTAATAATTTCTTTTGTGAGGAAATTTATTTGGAAAATGACCTATCTTGCCATAGTTGAAACATTTGAAAGGAAGTTTACCTTTGTATTTGCCTGATCCCTTCTTTAGTCTCTTCAAAAAAATTTCTTCAATTTCATCAGGCTTAGAATCCTCATTCTTGTCTGCCTTAAATGATGCTTCTGTGGAGGTGGGTTTATCTTTAACTATTCTCATTTCATATGCAGTCAATGTTCCTAGAAGTTGATCAAACTCCAAGGTTGTTAGGTCATTAAGTTCTTCTATAGCAGAGACCTTCAAGTTGAACCTATCTGGTAGAGATCTCAAAATTTTTTGAACTAAAGAAGGTTCCTCAATTTTTTCACCAAGTGCTTTCATTTTATTTACCAGTTCTTCAACTCTCAAAAAGTGTTTTCCAATAGTTTCATCTTCTTTCATCTTCAGCTGTTAAAACTGTACTCTATAGTTTTGAAGCTTGACATCCTTTACCTTCTCATTACCTTCATAACTGCTAATGAGTTTGTCCCACATTTCTTTGGCAGTTCCTAGGTGCATAACTTTTACGAATTCTTCTTCTGCAAGTCCACTCAAGATAGAATTCATAGCCTTATCATTGAAGCTAAATTCTAGCTTGTCATCCCTATTAGCTAGTACAACTAGCTTTACATAACTAGTATCTACCACATCCCAGACATCTGCACCTAAATCTATTATGTAGGTTCTCATTCTAACTTTCCAGAAGGTAAAGTTTGTTCCATTGAATAGAGGGGCCTTATTGGTTGAATT
>ML779728.1:2315110-2339646 GCA_009831015.1 Picea engelmannii
TCTTACATTTATTATATCTAACTACCATAGTGAGCCTTATTTAATAATATAGTGGACCTAGTCCACCTTACATTGAATGACCTCCACTATTATCACTATGGGCCCTCTGGGCCCCCCCACTACCTCTCTAGCTACCTTACAGAAACCAACAACATAAGGTGTTTTTCGCATTTTGACATTTCGGCATTCCGACATTCCTTGTGATGAAGTGTTTTGACGCTCCATCTCCTGGTATCCAAAATCTACACAAAAAGGTGTTTTGGCGTTTCACATTTCATGACTTCGGGACTCTTTTGATGAAGAGTCTTGACTCTTGATTCCTCCAACTCCCAGTATCCGAAACTTCGATTGATGTGCATGTTTCAGGATTTTCGACGTTTCGCATTTCAGCACTTCAGGACTCCTTTGTTGAAGAGTCTCGATTCTTGACTCCTCCAACTCCCAGTATCTGAACCTCCGGTCGATGTGCTTATTTTGGGTTTTTGGGGTTTCACATTTCATGATTCTGGGACTCCTGATGATGAAGGGTCTCGACTCTTTCAACTCCTGGTATCTGAAACTGTCCTCCTGCTTTCAATATTTCGGTGTTTCACATTTCACGATTCTGGGACTCCTGATGATGAAGAGTCTTGACTCTTCCAACTCCCAGTATCTGAAACTGTCCTCCCGCCTTCGGGATTTCATAACCCGCTTCACCTTTCTATTTAAAGAATGTACAGGTTCTTCTGGATCCAACACCGATCGAACCTTGGGCTCAGATCTGACGTTCATCGAGAATTCTCAATGGGATCCAAAGATCTATGTCACTTCTCCTCCTGGGCTTACATTGTCCCTGTTTTTCCATCGCTACATACTCTGATCTTTCCATCAATGACAAGAACACTTGCCTGTAAACATGCCAACACTTTCTGTCTATCCCGAGCTACCTTTAAATTCTTCTTGATCATGACCACCTGGTCTTCCATGTCCTTGAGCAACTTCGGCCCAAGTACCACTCTATCTGCTAGGTTGTCCCAGCTTACTGGAGTATAACATTTCCTACCGTACAAGGCTTCAAATGGGATCATTCTCAATGAAGCTTGATTCCCATTATTATATGCAAACTCAACCAAGTGTAAGTAATCTTCCCACTTAGATGGCTTATCCATCACATACATTCTCAACATATCTTCAATTATTTGATTGACTCTCTCTATTTGCCCATTTGTCTGGGGATGATATGTTGTGCTAAAGTTTAGATTTGTGCCAAATCCTTTAAACAACCACCTCCAAAAATTGGAGGTAAACTTCATATCTCTATCCAAGATGATTTTCCTAGGTATCCCATGCAACCTAGCAATTTCCTTCATGAAAATTTCTGCAATATTAGCCATTGTATGTGTTGTCTTCACAGGTACAAAATGAGCAACCTTTGTTAATTTTTCAACCACCACCATGATTGAATCATGTTTCTTATTCATTCTGGGTAATCCTGTGATGAAATCCATGGTGATCACTTCCCATTTCTTCTTTGGGATTGGCAATGGCTGCAGCAACCCCGCTGGGTGCCTATGTTCAACCTTCACCTTCTGACATTCCATACATCGCGCGATGTAATCAACAACATCCTTCTTCATTCCCAGCCAAAAGAAATGGCTTCTTACTATTGTAATTGTTTTCTGGTAACTGGGATGTCCAACATAAGGAACATCATGCATTTCGTTCAGTACCAAATTCCTTAGTTCTCTGAAACTAAGAACATAGATTCTATTTTTATGCATGAGTAATCCATCTTCCTTTATCTCGTACTCTTTTATTTTATGTTGTACATCACCTTGCTGTAAGATTTCCTTTACCTGTAGGTAGGTTTGGTTTGTAACAAGACCATCTAAAATTCTGCTCTTCAAGTCTGAATGATGCATACTGACATTAGTAGCATGCATGATATGCACTCTTCTAGTAAGTGCATCAACACATTTATTCTCCTTTCCCTTGATATGCTTGATATCGAATTCATATTCACTTAAAAATTCCATCAATCTTGTTTTCCTGGCATTCAATGTTGGTTGTTCAAAAACATACTTCATACCAATGTGGTCTGTCCTTAATTTTAATTTCTTCCCCATGAGATAATGCCTCCACATCCTCAACGCGTGAACAATGGAAGCAAGTTCCAAGTCATGCGTGGCATAGTTTGTCTCATGTTCCTTAAGATTTTTGGAGTCATATCCAATGACATGTCCATTTTGTGTGAGGACTCCCCCAATTCCTTCCTTACATGCATTTGTACATACCACAAAAATTTCATTTGGGTCAGCAATCTTTAACACAGGTGCACTAGTAAGTAATTCCTTCAATAGATTAAAATTATTTTCACACTTGAGTGTCCATTCAAATTTAGTTCCCTTATTTTGCAAGGAAGTGATGGGATGAACAATCTTAGAGAACCCTACTATGAACCTTCTATAGTATCCAACTAATCTGATAAAAGATCTAATGTCTGACACATTACTGGGTGTTGGCCATCCTCTAATGGCTTCGATATTCTCTGGATCTACTACTATGCCCTGCTCTGAAATAATGTGTCCCAAGTAATGGATCTTCTTTTGATAAAAAGAACACTTACTCAACTTGACATACAATTGATTTTCTCTCAGTACTTGCAATACCAATATTAAGTGATGTTCATGCACCTCTTCAGACTTAGAATAGATAAGTATGTCATCCAATAATACTATGACAAACTTATCCAAACATTTTTTGAATATGCCATTCATTAAGCACATGAAGACAATTGGTGCATTGGTCAGTCCAAATGGCACCACTACAAATTCATAATGCCCATACCTGGTCCTAAACGTTGTCTTATGAATGTCTTCTTTCTTGATTCTTACCTGATGGTATCCTTCCCTCAGGTCAATTTTTGAAAATATCTTTTCTCATCTTAGCTTATCAAAGAGGTCATCAATTCATGGTAGAGGATACTTTTTCTTTATAGTGTACTTGTTCAGATATCGAAATTCAATACATAGCCTCAAGGTTCCATCCTTATTTTTGACAAAAAGTATTGGTGCTCCCCAAGGTGAAACACTTGGACGTATGTACCCTTTCTTCAACAATTCCTCCAAATGAATTTGTAATTCTTTTAACTCTGGTGTGCTCATTCTGTAAGGTCGTTTTGACACCGAGGAAACTCCTGGCACTGAATCAATTGAGAAATCTATCTCCCTCCTTGGTGGCAATATTGGTATTTCTTGGAATACATCTTCAAATTCCCATAGTACCAAGAAATATTCAAGGCTTGGCCCCTTTGTATTATCTGGCTCTTCCACATGAGCTTCATATAGATGACATCCTTTCCTAAAACATTTTTTCAGCTGTAAGGCTGAAATATCCCTTATAGAGATGGGTCTTGGAACTCCTTTCACAGTGCTTTGTTTTCCATTTCCATCAAGACATGTAAATGTCTTGTTATGACAATCTAGGACAGCATGATGCTTGTCCAAACAATCCATTCCAATCAGAATATCATGAGACCCCAATGGTATGATATTTATATCCATACTAGTATTCATGCCATTAAGACTTATGGAACAACTTCTGACCATATCATGGATTCTTCTTTTGGTTCTAGTGGCTAACTAAACTAAACTTGCTTTTCCAAGTTTACTTTTCTCCAAATGTAATATATCCACTATCTTAGGATAAATGTAGCAATGAATTTCTCCTGAATCAATCAAAATAAAAACATGCTTATTTATGATCTTACCTTCCACCTCAATCATATTGTACTGGTACTCTACTTGTTCATCATTTAAACTGCATAGATTCTTCCCATATCTTCGACTGTTGTAGCCTCTTGGATGTTGTGCACATTATTTACTCTGTCCTTTTCGTGTGGGAAATCCTTGTACCTGTGATCTTCCTTGCATCCCCAACATTGGATTGGTGGTCTTCCCCTTTTTTACAAGGAATCTTCTTTCTTGAAATCGCTCTTAGCATACTGATCTTGACGATTTCTATTAGGCTCATTCATGTTGAAGGAAGGTTTGAATACTTTCCTCCTCTGATCGAAGTTATCATTATTCTTGTCCTTCCAATATTTATGTAGAGATTCTCTTCCCTAGCCTTGCTCATATAGGTATTTATCCTTCCTGATGACCTCAATCAAGGTCTTGGGTTCATCATACTTGATCTTTTCCTTATAAACGACTGACAATCCACTTAAAAATCTCTATATTTTCAATTTCTCATCACCATTGAACCTGACATACTTTAACAATCCTAAGAAATTCTTCTCGTATTCTGCCATAGTCATGCTTCCTAATTGGAGTTCAAAGAACTCCTGCATTTTCTTGTCATAGAAATGCTCTGAGAGGTACTGCTTCTGGAAGTACTTCTTGAACTGCTTCCAAGTGATCTTAATTTCATTAACATGTTCCACTTGCTTCAGTTGGTCCCACCACATTGCATCTTTCTCGTGTAAATGGTAGGTGGAAATCCTTGGTTCCAGGTTGGAAAAACAGTTATGCAATTGAAAATATCTTCTAATCCCAAGAAACCATACTTCGACATCATCTTCCCTTTCTCTTTCACCCTCAAAGGAAGGTGGCTTGAGATTCCTCATCTCTCCTTGCAAAATATCTACCTTTTTTTCCTTCTTTGGTGTCTGACAGGAGACAACTCTGGACTGCTTACGAGATCTTCTGATGCATACAAATTTATTTTTGGGTAAGGAGGTGAGTGGTGTCCATGAGCTCTGCTAGCACTTCTGGAATAACCAACTCTTCCACAATCATCCCTTCTTTCATGGCACCCGCCTTATTTCTCTTGTCTTTATTTTGATCCCTTCTTAGTTTGTCTCTGCAACTAATTTAAGATCTGCAACAATTGAGCATTTATCTGAATTTTCTCTCTCATCAATCTCTCGTTGTCTTCTTTGTAGCTCTGCACTTCCATATTCAATATTCTTACCATTTCTATTAACGTTTCCTTCTCTCCTTTTCCCTTGCATCCATTGGACTCTGTCTCTGCATTACCAACCCTAGAATTATGTCCTTCAACCTCCTTATCAGGACTAGAGGCTCCCTCGCCTTCTTCCATTTCCTCAATAAACATCCTGAGTTGAGGTGTTTCAACCCCTTAATTATGCAAAATGTGCAAGAGACCATTTTGTTAGAATTATGCATACGATAAACAAAATTGCCAAACCATGCTACATGTCTCTTTCTTTTTTTGTTCATGGAGATCATATCCCCATTCTCTGAAAATAACAATGTCATGTTATCCTTGGATGACACCGAGTTTTATCCTGTGCATACACTTTCTTCAAACCACCTTCCCAGGTGACCACGACTAGAAACCATGGATAAATCCTTCCTTATCACTTTTCTGTCTTGAAGACCACCAATTCGGCCTTATCCCTCCTTCCCTCAGCTCTCAATTTTCATATGACAATGGCCATGAACCTGCTCTTAGCTGAAAAATTGCTTGCCCAGAGCTTCAGGAATTCAAAACTTTCAGTCAATACTAGATCAACGATCCTTGTCCTCTTTCATGATCAACAATCGAGATCCACTTCAGGACTCCGTGCTTCAGGAGTCTCAAATTTCCTCTCTTGCCTCCATCTGGAATGATTTTAACCGGATTTCATGATCTGTCGATGGGTGTCCTCCCTAAGATTAGTGGCTGTTACTCACTTCGGCTCTTCAGGCTTTAGAAGTTTCAAAACTTTCCTCCTCGACTTTCTCCCAGAGTGCTTTCACCTGAAGTCGACAATCCTTCAACATGTATCTTCTGGAACCAACGATCGATATGTACTCCAGCCTTTAGGCCTTCAAGAATTTTTGACCAAATGCAACCCGTCAAATATTTTCCCACTAGAGTGCCCAGTTTCCGGACTACATGATCTGTCACCACATGGTGAAATAATGGAAGCGAACATGTGGCCCAGTCAGGCGGGTGCCATGTGTCACATTCTAACTGAATTTTCAATACTCCAAATGCCCAAAACTTATTAACATGTGGCACACATCCCATGTGTCCACATATTCCCAGGTGATGTCTGCAAGCCACGTCACTTTGGGAATTTTATGATCCACATCACCTCTATGCGACATCATCATGCCCCATCACTTCGGCTCTTCAGGCTTCGAGACTTCGGGAGTTTCCATACTAGCACACTTCCAATTCTCCCGAACTCTGAATTCCTGAAATGGCCAATATGTCTCCATGTGTCCTCCTGGATCGGATGACTAAGATTCACTTCGGGTCTTCACTCAGAGTCCATAGATCTGCACCATGTGTCCTCCTTAATCTGACAGTTGAGGCTTACTTCGGGTCTTTGGGTTTCAGAAATCTCAAACTTCAAACCTCCTCAAGTACACGGGATTCTATCGCATGTCATCTTGAATTATATGGTTGAGGATTACTTTGGGCCTTCACTCAAAATCCACATATTTACACCACGTCTCTTTTGGATCAGATGGCCCAGATTCACCTCGAATGATTCGATGCTTGATATTTAATCCAGATGATGTGACGACTAAAATATGTTTTAGATGATCGAATGATCAATATTTACTTCGACTCTCTGGTTCTTTGAGCTTCGAGAGTTTCAAATATCAATTGAAAACCTCTCGAACAGATTTCTCTAGAGTTATTGATCTACTGACACCTAACTCTTGGTGATCGACGGTCAAGATCTACTTCGGCTATATGGAGTTTCGATGTTCGATCTCTAACATGTCACATCACTTACTGCCTTTCAATTTGCGGGGGCATGCATCGACAATTTGAAGTAACATTCTTTTCACCCCATAATTCTCCTGATGCTGAAACGTAACCCCTCGGTGAAACCGTGGTTTGGATTGTGGGACCGTCTTGAGGAATTATCTCCCGTGCAACTTGGTTCCTCGCAATGTTGGTTGTTTGTTGATCTCTCTCTCCAATTGGATCTGATGGTGGTGACCTTAACCCTTGCTTCATTTTCATCAGACGACCCCGTAAGTAGTCCATAGGTTAAGACACGGGATCACAGTTATGGAGGTCATCAAAATAGTCATGAAAATGACTCCAAATATCAACTAGATCAAAAACCAATATGTGAGTAAATAAAAAAGACTATATTTTTGATGAGTTGTTGAGTTGGTGGAAATCTAGGTTGATAAAAAAATATCATAAAGGAATCTGATCAACCAAGTTCAGATTAACACTTCCCTAAGATTCCTTCATTTTAAGAGAAAAATTTAGAGTTTCTAGTTGTACAAGCCATTTTCTCGACCTGCATACAAAAGAGAACGTTGTGATCAACTCTTAGGTAGTTTGAGAAGAAATCCTCCTCTTAAATGACTAACTTATTTAAAATGAAATTAAACTAGATTGAAATGTAAAGACCGGAATTAAAACTAATTCTAGGAAAAGAATGCTAAGATAAAGTAAACTTAAATAAATAGGACCATTAGACTCCAATCACATCTATCTTCTAAAAATACCAATCCACTAACAATCATTAGTCATGGAAATCTTATTCAAGGGTTATCAACTTTACACCTCGAAGTATGTGTTTCCTCCTATTATTAATGATGATAGTGCAGAAAATTAGCATTATCATCCTTATCCTTGTTTCTATGGGGAAAATTCCCCCTAAAATGGGTCTAAGGAATAGGTAGAGTGATAACTCCCTTAAAAGACTGACTTATCTCTAATCTACCCCAAAACAATCTAGACTAAGTGATGAGAGAGAGGGAAGAGAAGGTTAAGCACAACACCTTGAATCCTTAGGGTTGATGTAGAGCTCTTCCACTTGTTGTTGCATATTAAATCACAGATCTCCTCCCAAATTTGACATGCAATAGATTAATAACACAACACAACAATATATACAATCTCTAGTAATCACTTAAAATCCTAAATATAGATGTAAATGATCAAATATATAAGAACATGTACACATAAATTTTTTAGACAAGGATAATCTCTTTTATTCATATACAAGATGAAAGGTTACAACCTTTGCTTGTGGAAACCACTCTACGAACCAAGTATGGGCTCCTCTGTTGTGACTCAAAGTGCACCATTCCCACATAGAATTATCACAACCAATATGCCATGATAGGAAGAAGGAAGGGTTGTATAGGGAGAATGATTGGAAGGGAAAGATGAGGATACAACTCAGAGCAAGATGCAAAACTTGGGCAATGAGAAGGGAATGGATTTTGGAAAAGTTTTCTTATTCTCTTGTTCATATCTCTAAACTACTCCCCTAGACCTATTTTTATATGATAAAAAGATGGTTTTAGTTTGGGGAAGGGATAGAGGGGGTAAAATAGTTAGGAAACCATTCATATCCCGTAAACTCCATTGAATTACACACAATTGTATATTTTTTGAATTTTTTGGAGGTAAACACGGGCTAACTAGCATGTAGCAGGTGTATGTACATGGGAAGACTAGCATGCAACACACGTATGTATGCAGGATAAGAGTACAACATAGCGCGTACATTATCCAAAAAGTTGTTTTTTAGAAAGCAACCTCAACAGTATGATTGGAAAATGATGCAAATGGATGGGCCAATGTCTTGGATGCATAGAAGTGGTATTTTTGGACTATAACACTTGTGAGAGGAAAGAGGAAATAATCAAGAAATGATAGTGATTAAGACACTCTAGAAAGCTGTGAATGATCTCAGGTCATGACCTAGATGGATTGACCTCCCCAACTCAAATGAAGATACAATTAGAAATCAAAATTGAATTAAGTGATTAAGATTTTATTTCTAACTGGCGATAAATTAATGTTTGTCATGATGGGCAAGTCCATGAAAATGATATCCTCAAGTTTCCAAGAATTTCCAAAGTAGATAAATCATGTTTTTCATTTCCTTGAGATTACATGTCACATATAATATAGAGGAAATGAAATGGAAAAAAAGTGTGTAGCTTACCTTTATAATAGATAGGTTTTCTGTCAAAAATAATGAGACATATAATCTGGAAAACAAAATCAGCAAGCTCATGACTACAAGAGATCAAATAGAAGATATTCCAAACTAACCCCCCAAAAATGTATCTTTTCTAATTATGAATAAATTTATTTTGTTTCAAGCAATGTTGAAGAGTGTGGGCCTCAATATATTGATGAGTTACATCCACCCAAATGGATTCACATCTTGAAAATTATTACCATGGCTGAAACGAAAAAAAAAATGTTGAAACTCGAAATTCGGTATCTTAAAAGTTGCATTGACATATTCCATAAAGATACATACAATTACAAAGAATTTGACTGGATTTCAACACGAGAGAAGTGTGTAATTATCACCCATGACACAAATAATATTGCTCAAGAATGAAACCATAATGAGTGACCCAGGATTAACAAATCCAAAGGATGGAAGATATCTTACAAGAAAAAATCAGGTCTGAAATTCCCATGATTGGCAGTAGTAGGATTGAGTCTTTTGTCAACCAACGAGTTGGGGAATAAGAGGATTGGTTCCCGAATAATTTTTGGAAGAATATATCAGACAAAAATACAAGGAAAATAACTTTTAGCGGAGGTTTCAAGTGTTACAATATTGGAAAAAATTGTCAAAAAAACCTCTGCTAGAACATTTGTTTTCAATAGTGAATGTTTTTGCGGATACTATAACGAAAGTTTATTATAACTAAAAAAATATGGGTGGCCAAAGGTGTTAGCGGATGTTTACAAATCGACATGTTTGTATAAGGAACAAGAACCGGTGCATACATACACCTATAGCACCGGTGATGTAAACTTAATGTCGAGCACCAGGGCAGTAAAATATGCAAGCACCGGGGCAGTAAAATATTTAAGCATCGAGTCTTTAACAATAAAATGCACCGGGGAAGTTAAAAATAATTAATCATCAGGGATTTTTGCATAGAATGCACTGGTGTGTTATTAATAAGAAGGCACTGATGTTGTATAAAATAATATGCACCGATGTGTTACCAAGAAAAACCCTCCAGTGCATTAGAAATCAAAAGCAGCGGTGCGTTACAGTAACAAACAAGACTTAGTGCTTATCAATAGCAAAATAGCATCGATTTGTATTAATAACAGATAATAACTGGTGCTTTGTATAATCTTAACGCACCGAAGGCCATTTTTTTAATATAATTTTTTATTGTGATAGTGCAATTATTGTTATTTTTTAATTCCATTATTTATCAAACAATTTACATATATCTTATATTTTGATTAGTGAATTTGGATACGATGTTTTGATTGATTTTTTATATCATAATATTTTGCATCTCTTCATTATAATATTTAGTGATCCATATATTTAATCATCGATGTAACATTTCACAATGACATTGGACAACACAATAGATTAAATTAAAACATATTTTATTATATGAATAAGAAGGCCTTTGTCAAGGTCAGCGGAGGCGGCTGGATGGTAAAGTCGTTCTTGCAACAAAGGTCAGGTCTTGTGCTCAAACCCAAGTAAGGACGTGGTCTAGCTGCAGAAAGCTTAACTGGGCCAAGCCCGCATACCTTTTGCCCGCACGGGTGTAGACGGATTGACAAGTGCCGTGTAAATGGAAGGAAATTTGTAAATGAAGTCTCATGTTCGATTCTCACCCGGACATACTTGTGCGCCATTCTTGCGGGCTGGGTGGTTTCACCTGGGGTTATAGTGGTAGCCACCTGGGGATCGACCCTGTGTCACGCGAGTATGAGGACCGCGAGTTGTCGATTCCCCCANTGCCGTGTAAATGGAAGGAAATTTGTAAATGAAGTCTCATGTTCGATTCTCACCCGGACTTACTCATGCGCCATTCTTGCGGGCTGGGTGGTTGCACCTGGGGTTATAGTGGTAGCCTCCTGGGGATCGACCCCGTGTCACGTGAGTACGAGAACCACGAGTTGCCGATTCCCCCAGTAAAAAAAAAAAAGAAGGCCTTTGTCATAAAAAATGGGACACTTATCGGTAATCCCTTGTCTTTGAATTGGGAAACTATGTCCATTACATTAAACACAAATTTATGATTTTCACAAACAATTATTTCAAAAAAATACAATTGCAGCTTGCATTGATATCCAAATATATTAGTTATCATTCTTCACTGGAACTATTGTTAGTGGTTGAGCTACTTCGATGATTTGGGTTATTTTTCTAAATGTTTGGTTGATTTCCTCGATTGTTTTGTTCTTCTTCAAGTTCAATCTACAAACATAAAAATAAATTGTAATGAGTCTATCTACATTGGTGAGAATAATGAAAATTGAAATAAATAATATACATGAATGTAAATTGAAAAGAAACGTACCTCCAAAGAAAGAATTGACTCATGAATCATAAAAATATGTTCAAAATCAAATATTATGCCTTGTTTCAACAATTCTTTTGTTGGCTCAGTTCCATACTTTGTTTCCTACAAATTTTATACCCCATAATAAATCATAGATTTAATATGAAGTATTATTTTTGTTTCATTAATTATAAAATGATAGAAGTAAAACAACATAGATTATACTTACAAATTCTACAATTAATTTTTGATATGCCAACATATAATCAAAACCATTAATCAACCCATTGTCAATCAATTTTTCGGATGGCTCTTCTTTGTATGTTAGCACCTATTTGAAGAAATTCAATGATGGTTGTGGTAAAACAAGTTAAAATATACAAAAAAAAACTTAAGTTGTTATAATGAAGTAACAATTACTCACAAACTTTGTTATCAACCCTTTTCTTCCTTGTCATCCAGTTTTATGTGTAGAATGAGTTCCATTTTCTTTTCTTTTCTATAAGAGAATATTTGAAAATTAATATTTAATGTTTAATTAATTATTCATACCTAAAAGAAAAATTCAATGATTACATACATTTGAATTACATTGTTGTTGAGATAGCTCCTCTTGCGATGCAATTATGTCCAATTCTTTGACCATCTATGTTGGTTATTCTTCTATATATATCATGTCTAAGTTTGTATTGAGGGACCCAGAGTTCATGTCTGTTTGGGTTTCCAACAAAACCTCTAACTCTCTTCCCTCCTGGTGAAACAAAAGTCAACGTAGCGCACAGGGTGCACTATGTTGTCTCATCCGAGATAGTCTTAATGGGTGGCAACAATACTCATGTGTTTGCAACCTAGGATTGAGTGGGGTATCTGAGATCTGTATGCTAAGAGTTCTAGTGTAAATTATTAACATGCTGCAATATCATTTACGGTTAAGCAAAAACTCTAACAACTCATTCATTTAGTATATCCATATCTACTGAAGACAATAAATAAATACATGCATTCAATCACATAACATAGATGTTACCTTAGTTCACCCCCTAGCCTACGTCCATAAAGATCTGGCTCTTTAGATTTTTTATTATTGTCGTTCTGAAACTACAACGTCGCGCACCTACAACTCTTCTTATTTGGGTTAAGATCTACTATGAGGTGGACTAGATCCCACCAGGCTCTTCAGCCTGCGATCTAACCCTCAAGATCTACCCTCCTCAATCCTCTCTAGATCAATAGCTAAAAATGTAGGTCATACAACAAAATATTGCATAGCTTCAATCAACAACTAATAACTAGCCTCTCCCCTCTATGATACCTAGGTATCTATATTTATACATTTATGTCTCTTCGGCCATTACAATACATTGCAAAACCCTAACCCTAACATCGTTAGGTATTCCATGCATGTGCACGTGTTGTTCTCCTTTCTAGTTGTCACTTTCCTCGAGCATCCCTTCTTTCCCCAAAATATCCTTTCTTTCTTCTTTGGCCTGCTTCCAACATGCCCCCAACACTAACATGTGGCTCGTTCTGAGTCACCTAACCTTTGTGCACTTCATCGATCTCCCCGGTGATCGCCTAGAACTTCTCCTTGAGCTCTGCTTCTTGTGTTTGGACCTGCGTGGTCTTCTCCTTGAGTGTGTCTATCACGTGGACTACAATTTCGTCACTGATCAATCCTGCACACTCTGCCAGGGTCTGTACTATATGTGTCTTGGCTTCCTCTGCCTGTGGAATGACTTCTGCTACTCGTTCTTGAAGCGGTTCCATTTGAGCCTGATGCTCCCTTTTCAGTGTTTCCACAGTGGTGAGTTCTTCCTACAGTTTCTTCATATCCTGCGCTCCTTTGACGTGCTCTGTGATGGCCATTGTATTTTTCCTCTACTTGAGGTCCTAGATAGTTGTGCTTATCCTTTCTTATTCCTTGTACCACTACTCGAATTTTTGATCCTCTTCTATCTTCATCCAGAGCTATGCTGCTTGATCGAACAAGTCGACTCCTATGCTGACATGTTGCTCTATCTCCTTTAGCTGCTCTATTGCCTCCTACTTCCTTTTCTCCCTTACCTCTGGTGGAGTGGTAGGTGTGAGATGCTGGTGGAGATTCTCAATATCCTTCTGATATTCATCGATTTCCTATGCAATCTGATCAATATTCTATGTTGCCATGAGTTCGTCCCTTTGCGTGGGTTTTGGAATCTTCTCATAAGTTCCAACCAATTTTCGTTCCAATCAGTTCATGCGTTCCCTCTCTTCTTGGGTCTCGAGCTTATCCTACTCACATATTAATTCCAGTGTGTCCTGCTTCTTTATTGCTTACTATAATTAGGCTAAGTCTATGCGGGCACGAGACTATACCTCTTGGGTAATGCTAACTTGTATTTTGTGTAGAGATTTAGATGGTATCCATGACAATACCAGTTGGAGTTGAGATAAGTCCTTTAGGGGTGTTTTCCCCATGATCACATCCATGTGCAACATGCTAGGTGTAATGTGGAATGTTGCACTCAGCTGTGATATTGTGTGAACTGTATCTTGCTCCCTTGCTTCTGGTTCTTCTTCTGTCTGGAATGTTGATGGCCATGATCCTATGTTGTTTCCCTCTTTCTGCACTTCCCCTATCTACGTGAGGAACTGTCGCATGTCTGTCAGCTCCTCTTGAATTCTATCCCCGTGGCACACAAAATTTTAAAAATCTTCAGTTGTATGATTCTGAATCATTTGGGCGATCATTTATGCATCATCCTCTGTGATCGTATTTTTTGGAGGTGTTCTTTGTGCCTTCATTTTCTTATGTGTGCCCCCTGTTTGAGTAGTTGGTCTCTTATTCAGGCCTGGTTCTTCTGGATTGGGAGTTGGTGTAGTCCTCTGTGATTATTCTGCCTGTTTCTGTTGTTCTTGGGCCGGTTGCGTATTATTTTTCTTCCCCTTCTGGGTCCCTATCTTAGCTGTCCCCTCGTTCGTATGCTTTGTTTTTGTCTAGCCCGTCCTTCGTTTCTTGGGCACTGGGACTTCCTGAGGCTGTGTTTCTTCCTACCCTATTTCCTCTTCCATTGTATTTTTCGGTATGTCTTGGGTGAGGACTGGAATCTTCCATTCGTCTTCCCAATCCTGTATAACCATGTCAATGTCTCCCTCTATGATGCAGTAGCACATTTGTAGCCACTTCTTGTTGGGGTCCTTCTGCACCTGTATCCACATCGCATTTCAAGTGGCCCTGATGTTGGCGATGTCCCAATAGTGTGCGACAACCTGTGGTGTTATTATCCAAATGTTGGAGATAGCCTCATGTAGGTCATGAAGGTATCCTTCAAATAAAACGGCATTCATCTTCCTGTGCTTGGCATCTGACACGACTCCAAGTGATAAATACCTCATCCCCAATTTGTCTTGGGTCTGGTGGTGAAGAATGTGTAATTTGGTTCCATCCATCCCATGATAGCTATCAACATGAGAAACCATGAATAGTGAAATTATGTTCCTAGATCCTACGCATACTTGCAGTCATCCAGGAACAAATTCAAAAGATAAGGTGCCCAACTAACTGTGTTGCCCTTGGCACATTGTGCTACAACTACAACGACCCCAACCGAGACTTCCTCCTTGCGGAAATTTATTTGCATATTGTAGGCCAAGATTTTTGTGGCCATTTGTGTCGCAACATCATTGATCCTTTTGATGATGATTCCCCAAGTCCCCCTATTAGTGTCGTATTTCTTTTTCATCTCTTCCGCAAGTGCTTTCCCCTTTGTTTTATCATTGATAAATTGCATTGGATCCATTCCCTAGGATGGTAACCCTGTGATGAGTACAATGAGCTCCACGTCTATCGAGATGAGCTTGTACAACCATATATCACCACCATGCCTAGCTACCATTAGTTGTTTGACACAAATGTTTGCGTACTATCCTCTGCCAAAGCGTGGTATCTCTAGCAGACCTAAAATCCCCATTTTCTCCAATCCTATTGCCCACTGGAGTGGTTGATCAATTGGTTCCCCAACTTCATTCACGACCACGGTCTATAAGTATACTTTCTTTGCGAATTCTAGGAACTTGTTCATGTCCATTACATCATGGTTCGAGTATTTAAGCTTCTCAATATGACCTAGAAAGTTGTATTTCACCCGTACCCCATCTGGTATACGCAACAAAACAAGGGCTATGATGGGTTTCTTGCGTGGTGACCTTGGTATTTGTTGCTTGTCCTTTTTCAATAGTGGCTGGCTTGAGGTTCCAGCCTCCATCAGTTACTTCAGAAAGCCATTTTAGCCATCCTGTGACATATTCCACTGTTCCTTCCAGTGGGTGGTCTGACATAGTTGTTTGAGATTCTTATGGTTTGATTATTGCTTCTTGATTTGTCGTCATCCCATTGACTCTTGGATATGCTTCAGGGTTCTATGTTTTCCCCTCCTTCATGGTTCCTATATCCTAGTTCTGTTTCTCCTATGCCTCAGCCAACATATCCACATTCATGCCCTCAGGTGCTCACTGTTGGATTTCTTCTACCACGGTTGTGGGTTTTATTGGTGTTGTATCTGGTGAGGGTATTTCGTCTATATTGACGATCTCTGGTGGTTGTTGTTCACCTTCCTCTGATTGTACCTGTTCCTTGGCTCTAACTCTGGAGTGTCTGACAGTCTGTCTCAACTCTTCTTATTTTGGTGGTGCTATGGTGAAAAATCTAGTTGTTTGCCAATATGAGTAGCTTCTGTAACCTTTGTAATCTTTTCTTTATGCTTCGTATGCTCTCGCACTCTCTATCTCTTCTATTTTCATAGCAGGCTCTTTGCTCCCGCGTCCTTGCATTGGATGGGAATCGTATGAAGCTTGTTGAAGATGTTACCTTTATGACAGATTCAATGAACCTTTGATTCCTTCATTCTTTCCATTACTCTCCTTCACCGTATCCAGTTGGTGCAATTAATGTGACGTCCCGTCGGTTCTTTTCGATATTCAATTCCACATAAATTCGTCATTTTGTACTTATTTTTTCGTCTTTTCTTTTCCCTCATGTTTCCATCATGACTTGGCCATTGGCCTTTCCCTCGCTGAGTTTGTATTCCTAAATGTGCATGTTCCTTCCTCTTTCAGCACCCCGTGCCTCTATTGGTACTATTTAATATCCTATTATTGCCTTTTTTTTTTTTTTTTTACTGCGTGGTGGGTGGTCGGCTATCCTTGTACATCTTCAGTCGGATCCCGTTCATCCCTCTGATTTCTGCTCCTACTAATTCTTTCAACTATATAGATCCTCCATCTATGACAATTTTTACTTCATATGGTCCTAATCAATGCATCATGAGCTTTCTTGGGTGCTGAAAGTATTTGTTTTCATACATCAATACTAAATCTCCTTCCTTGAAATTTTTATTCTTGATGTGTTTGTCATGCCAAGATTTTTCCCTTTCTTTCTAAACTTGTTGGTGGAACCCTGATAGGATCTGATATTCCTTCATGGTCATCAACTGATTTAGTCTTTCTTGTACTGTGCCTGACTCCGTCATGTGTGTAATTGTTGCTACACAAAAGCTTGGTACTATAAATGAAAATGGCACCACTGCTTCGTGTGCATATACCAGTTTAAATGGCGTGTTCCTTGTCAAAGTTTTGCATGTAGTCCTGTAGGACCACAATACTACTGGTATTTTGAGGTCCCAATCATCCCCGTTGACATTACAGATCTTTGTCAGTGCATTCTCAAGGATTTTGTTAAATGCCTCTACTGTGCCATTTTCTTGTGGGTGATATGGTGTGCTCTTCTGATGATGGACTTCAAACTCTTCGGTCATAGCATTGATAGTGTTGTTAATGAAGTGCATGCCTTGGTCACTCATCAACACTCTTGGGAACCCAAATCTAGTGATTAATTGTTCAAATAGAAACTGTGTTGTTGTTTCTTTGCTACAATTCTTCACTGGTGCTGCTTCTTTTCATCTTGTTAGGTATTATGTCACGATGATAATGTACCGTGCTCCTATTCTTTTTGTTGGTGGGTTGATTGGTCCCACAAATTATATTTCCCATTTATCAAATGACTGCAATGTTACATGTGGTTGTAATGGCATCTCATCCCTTTTATTGAGTTTACCAACCCTTTGACAAATGTCACATATCTGCTAGTACTCCTTCGAGTCTCTGTGAATGGTTGACCACCATAGTCATGCGTGTAATACCTTCTACGTGGTAGCTTTTCTTGCGTAATTTCCTACTGCTATTCCCTCATGGGATTATGTTAACACTCTTGGTATTTCATGTTCCAACACATATATTTGTAATATGCTATCCACACCCATTTTGTATAAGTGTCCTGGGATTAGTTGATAGTCTGCCACCTGGACTACCAAGTTTTTCTTTTTCGCAGTGTTATATTCTGGCGGTGCAGTACCTATGCTCAAGTACTGAATGATATATGAAAAGTATTCATCAATGATATGGACTGAAAATAGTTGTGTGTCCGGGAAGTTGTCTTCTAAGTTCATAGGTTCTTCCCCATTTGTGACCCTTCATAGGTGGCTAGGTCCTGCATTCAATTTCCCTTGCTTGACTATTACTTCAAAATCAAATTCTTGAAACAGTAATAACCATCGATAGATTCTCCCCCCTAACACAACTTGTTGACTAGGTATTTAAGGGATGAGTGATCTGTGAACATCTTAAAGTGTTTTACCAATAAGTAATGTCTAAACTTTTGCAATGTGTAGACCATAGCTAGGCCGTCCCTCTCTATGGTGTTATAGTTATGTTCTGATTTTGATAGCTTTCTTCTCGCAAATGCTATAGAGTGATCCAAATCTCCCACTCTTGGCTATGCCAAGATATCTCCAAGTGCCATGGATGATGCTTCTACATGTCCATGGAATGTCTTTTCCTAGTCTAGAAATACTAGTATTGGCGTGGTGACCATCTTTTTCGTCAATGTATCCAGACCGTGTTGACAATCGTCATTCCACTGAAAAATTGTATATTTTCTTAACAATTTCTCCATTGGTGCAATAATCTACGTGTATCCTTTGATAAAAAAATTGTAGTATCATATGTGTCCCAATTTCTCTCTTAGCTGATGGATGTTTTTTGGTGGTTGCAAGTTAACAATTGTTGCAATCTTTGCAGGATCTACTAGTAAACCTTGTTTGCATACTATATGGCCCAATAGTATCGCAAACGATGTTTCGAATATACATTTTTTTATGTTTAGTGATATATGGCACTGTCTACATCTTTCTAACATCAGCCATAATACCTCTACATGCTCTTTCAACAAACTATAGACTATCCAATCGTCCAAGTATACCTCTAGAAACTGGTGGCTGAACTCCTTAAACGCGGCGATGACTACTCTGGAGAATATTGCAGGTGCATTCTTTAGTCCAAATGACATGACTGTGTACTAGTAGGATCCCCATTCTGTAGCAAATGTGGTCTTGTATCTATCTTCTTGTGCTATCTTGATATGGTGGTAGCCTGAGAATCCATCAGTGAATGAGTAAACTTCGTGTATTCCTACATTCTCTAGCACTTCATCCATGAAAGGTGTAGGGAACAGGTCATGTAGGAATGCATTATTCAAATTCCTCAAGTCAACACATATCCTTATCCCTCGTTTTTTCTCCTGAACTAACATTGGGATTATCCATTCCAATTCTTCGACTGGTTCTATGATTCTAGCTTCAAGCATCCTGTCGATCTGAGCTTGACTTGCTCCTTATATATCGGGTTCAATCTGTATGGTTGTTGTCTGATTGGTCTCACTTCAGATATGAGTGATATCTTCATTTCTCCTAACTTGCCTGCTATACCCTTCATCTCTGTAAATGTTGTGGGAAACAGGTTGTTGTATTGCCGTAGTAGATCTATTATGTTCTCTACTGTTTGTCGGTCCCAGTAATCTCCAATGCTAGCCATTTTGGGATTCTCAGCTGTCCCAATGTTAACTTTCTTCACCTTGATCGACGCAGTAATGAATTTTGATTCTATAGGTGGACCTTCCACTTCCTCGATCTGAATATCGTGTGGATTGTCTTCATCTAGTGCTTCCTCCTCGACATGATAACAAAACAACAATACTTTGATTGTCTGTCTGTTCTGTTGTTGTTCTTCTGTTATGAGTTTGAATTTTGGTTCCTTAATGAATATCACCCCTCTTATATGTTTAAGGGATGCATTTATGTTGGGGTTCTCATGATTGAATGAGAAAGTGAATGTAAAATTATTTTGCAATCTAGTCTAGGTCGCAATTCCTTTGTGCAATTCTTGGTTTGTGTACCAGTTCGCTAGTATGCCCTCTAGAGTATGTTTGAAATGATGAGTCCATTCCTCTAGGGGTGTAATTTTCCACAACATTTTTCACTTCTCCAAGTGTTCTATTGGTGCCCCCTATCCCTCATACCTCTGCTGCTTTTTGTTTTTTTGTTTTGCATCGAATCTTATGTGTAGTAACCGCTTACATTGGTACCAATATGTGATTGTCTCTTTATGTGCACCCCGCCATATTGCAGGTGTGGACTTGAGTGCTATGTCAAGTTCTAAGAGTCTTTGATTCTCTAAAACTTCATCTTTGTACTGCACCAAGAATTCTTTTAGTTCGTTTATTCCGTGGAAACTGGGTGGTTCCCTTATCTTCGGGCCTACCCATCTTACTGTGTGGTCTATTCGTGCACATTGTCTCATGGAAACTTCCTGTAACCTTTGTTTCCAATTCTCTAAACTAGTATCTAAGTCTGTTGCACATGTAGTAATGATCCTCCAACTGAGTATCCCTTCTGCAGTTGGGTTTATGTAATATTCATCACGCGTAGTTGTTCTATACAACTGGATGATTTCCTCTAAGTCTAAGAAAGAAATTTTCTACAAACCTTTCCCCTTCTGATGGGTCTAATGGCATGATGAATCTGTATTCAACTGACTCAAATTTATTTTCCATGACTTTAAATTGATTATGGCTTGGTTGTAAAATTCTCAATCCAAACCAAGCAACGCTGGATATGGCGTTGTGTTGTCCACTATTTCAATCAATTCAAGTCTGCTTTAGTGCGCACTCCATCCAGTTCTATGATCACTCCTTTCGGTCTTCCAATTGGTAGGACTCTGTGCTGGTTTTCTAGTTTCAGTTGAACAGGTGAGTATCCTAATATGGGCTCTCCCATGCATTTCCATGTCTTTTTTGGTAATACATTAACTTCGGATCCTAGATCTAGTATGTTATATCCCATGTTGAAATCTTCGATGTTGGCATTTAGTCTGAACTCCCTACTTGTTCTTCTCCTTGTATGTAGGTGATTGACTATCTTTTGTTCTAGTTTTCCTTCCATATCTATACTACATCTTTCTAATATGTTTTGCAATATTTTGACACATGATGGATCATTTAATACTTTGACACATGATTGAAAAAATCCTTTGATTTTACTTACTTGTCCCATGGGTTTCATTTTGTTGGTATGATCCAATAATGAAGGCATATTGTACTCTGGTGCTTCCTTGTTGTGTTGTGTAGTTGAAGTCGACGCAATGTCCTCCTTCTGAAATTCTTGTCAGGCTTGCTTAAATATATCCCTCTCCTTCTGTGCATCGAATTGCTTCCTTGGTTCTGCATTCTTTATTACCCACTGGTGTTGTACTGGCTCTTGTTGGACTACGTCGTTTCCTGTTTTAGCTCCTCTACAGGTCACTATGTTGATTTTTCATCCTTCATCCCTCACTTCAGCTGAAATCCACTGAACATTCTGGTTGTTCTGGTTCCTCTTTTCCTGAATCTTTACTAATAATGTCAGACATTGTTCTGTATCGTGGTCTGATGCACGAAAATACATACAAGTTTCTAGTTGAAGGGGACATTCCATTGCATAATGTCCTGGTTGTTGACAATTGGGACATACCACCGGTCCTCTACCTCGCCCAAAACCTCCTCTCATTCTTCCTCCACCTCTGTAGCCCGCTCGATCTCCTCTCTACGCATTATACTGAGGCACCTGATTGTACTACGCGATATTGTACTGAGGTTGTGATGTGTTGTACTATGGCTACATGGTATTATATGGTTGTTGTGCAATATTATACTGTTGTTGCGTAGTGTTTTATGGGGCTGGAACTTGATTAAATTGTGGTGCGGCTTGCCCAGTCATAATTTCTTCTTGTACTCTATATGCATCTAATGTCCTTCCTCGCATCAAATCCATAGTTATAAAATATTTTTCATTGTGGCCCACTGACTTGCAAAAGTTGCAATATGAACTCTTAGGGACTGTTTGGTATTTCTTCATCATTGGGCAGTGATTGGATCGTGCCCCGATTTCTTACAGATTTCGCACCATAGTCCTCCTGTTGGTAATAGGTTTGGCATTCCTATTGCCATATACTGTGTGAATGTTGGACATTCATTCTTTTTATGTCCTTCCATCCTACATGTAGTACACAAAATGACTTCCCAGTATACCAAACGAATTCCCATTTGTCCTTACTTTTTTTTCTGGTTTATTTGGAACGTTAATTTCTTCAAATCCTCCTTCATTTCTTCGATGACTGGGTTCATTTGTTGATAATAGTTTTCTTCCAGTTGTAGGGCTGCTTGCAGAGCCTCTGCCTGCGTCTGAATATTATGTTGTCGCAACAAATATTTGAAGTGTGGGAGCAGTGAATTGACAAACAGGTGCCTATGTTGCATATCAGTCATGAAATATTTCAACTTTCCCTTAAGTCGCTTGAATATCTGGTCAATCTCTAATACGAATTCTCCCGATTTTTGTCTAATTTTGATCATCTCATTCATGTACTAGTCTTATGAACTTGGCTTCTAGAACTCATTTATAAACAAATTTTTTATGTCGGCAATCGTTATGGTTTTCCCTAGTGGATTGTTTGTAGATAGACTCATGTACCAATACAGTGCACAATCCCTTAATGTAATCGCTAGTTGCGTCAGTTAAGTTTCTTCATCTATGATCTATTTTTCTTCCCAGATATTCTCACAGATGAACAAATGTTTCTCCGATTCCTCTGATGTTTCTCCTTTAAATTCTGGTAACCTGATGGTGGGATCATTTCCTGCCATTCTAAACACTGAACTACTACCTCCGCGTGGTGTAGATACTTGACTAGTGTTGCCTGAACTGGCTCCTCCAATTGTTGTTCCTTGTGTGGATGTACTTCGTGTTATCTTTCTTCTCCCGAAATTCGGTTGTCTAAATGGTGGTGTTATCTTTGGTGTATTAGTCGCACATGGGTTTATGGGTTCCACACTGACATTAATATGGATAGGATTGCTTCCTTCTCTTGCCATTCTTGGATCTCTCGTCTTCCTCTCATATGTTGCGTGTAGGATTTCCTCAATCTTCTCCACAACCCAAAGATCCTCTACATCTTCGTCATCACTTTCCCAACCTTCCCTTGCGGCTACGACTCTCTTCTTGGTATTCACCTTATATTGGTAGGCTACTCTACTATGCGTATTTCCATTTTTCACCTTGATATGCTTGATCTAATCGTCATTCATCATGATTGGGTCTAGGGGTTCCTCCTTCTTTCCCTTATCCTTTTCTCCTTCCATTTCTCCTTTTTCTGTCTGTGCTTCCCCCCTTCCCCCATGCACGTAGGGAAGTTTAGTTGTCTGACTCCATCGTCATTACTCCTTTGTTGTATAACAATATCTTAATATAAGTATACATTGATATAATGTACCTTCCTTGAGTTCCATGTAGAAACTCTTGCTCCACCGCACTGTATGAATTTGTTGTATCTACTGCAAACTATGTTATAAAGCTTGCCAAAATATTGTCGAGCAAAAAATCTATTACGTGGGTGAATTTTTTGTTCACCTACTGTAACTATTCAATCTGTATTGGGGTCCACTCTAACTGTTAGATCCGGTTCATTGCGTGGTTATCCTTCAACCTTAGTATCCACTCCTACAATAAGTGTGGAAAATTATAGAAAAAGACTTCGTGCAAATCAGTAAACACGTATTTATCAAGATATTTGTGGGGTGTTATTCTAGGATTTTTGTTATCTTTCTGTGCAAAATCCAACTCTTTTGTTCTTAGCTAGCTTTTGATCTCCTCTTTTGTGGGATTCCATGGTCTCAAGATCCCCTTCTAGTGGCTCATTGCTTTCTTCTCTACTTTAATATTCTCTTGCTCCACCTTCCACAAATCTTTGTATCTTTTAATAGATCTTCAACGTATCCCATCTACTCAATCCTCCTCTATTCCTACCAATGGAAATTGAACCATTTGTTGGTTCTTATTATATATATCTCATGTCTGAGTTTGTATTGAGGGACCTAGGGTTCATGTATGTTTGGGTTTCCAACAAAGCCTCTAAAACTATAGGCCCACCTGGTGAACCAGAAGGCAACACGACGCACAGGGTGCACTGTGCCGTCTCACCCAAGACAATCTTAATGGGTGGCTACAATACTCATGTGTTTGCATCCTAGGATTGAGTGGGGTATTTGACATATGTACACTAAGAGTTCTATTGTAACTTATTGACTTGTTGCAATATCATTTATGGTTAAGAAGGAAATCTAACAACTCATTCATTTAGCATATCCATAACTGTTGAAGACAATCAAGAAATACATGCATTCAATTGCATAACAAAGATATTACTGTGGTTCACCCCCCGGGGCTACGCCCATAAATATATGGCTCTTTAGCTCTTTTATTATTGTCATTTTGAAACTACAACATTGCGTGCCTACAACTCTTCTTAGTTGGGTTAAGATATACTATGAGGTGGACTAGATCACACCAGGCTCTTTAGCCTGTGATCTAACCCTAAAGATCTACCCTCCTCAATCCTCTCTAGCTCAACAACTACAAAATTAGGTCATACAACAAAATATCGCATAGCTTCAATCAAAAACTAATAACTATCCTCTCCCCTCTATGAGACCTAGGTATCTATATTTATACTGTTTTTCTCTTCGGCCATTACAATACACTACAAAACCCTAATCCTAACATTGTTAGGTCTTCCATGCATGTGTGCGTGTTATTCTCCCTTCCAGTTGTCACTTTCCTCGAGCATGCCTTCTTTCCCCAAAATCACCTTTCTTTCCACTTTGGCTTGCTTCCAACAATCTCCTTGTACACCTTTTTGGACATTCCTATTGTCATATTTTAGATATCATCTCGTTGGTCCTATGGGATTTTCATAATTTTCCTAAAAAAATAACATGACAATAAAGTATTTTGATATTGATATATGAAAACTAAATATCACAAAATTGGTATATTAATAAAAAAATACTTTGTAATATATATATAT
>ML779728.1:2339776-2350469 GCA_009831015.1 Picea engelmannii
TTTTGTTGTATGTTTTTTCAATTGCAAGTCTGACAGGTCTCATTGATCGTTGCTCTGGAAATTCTTCCTGTAACTTAAATATAACTTGGTTCTTGGAATCATTGGATTGATTTCTATATTGTAAGTGGAAATTATGTCTATACGCGTGTTCCACTATATCCCTCATAGTTATGTAAAAATTTCCCCCCTTTGATTAATCTCCAACACCACTCCAGATGAGCTAAGGACCAATTCATCATCATTTACATCTTCTATATTAATATATTTTTTTTTTTATGATGACATTGTGTTCCCTTGTTGATGGTTCCTATAGAACATTAAACATATGTGAATTAATAGATTATTTGAATCAAAATTTTATGCTCTTTTGCACTTAGATTAGATATAATATTATCGATCTTCCTTATTTTTTGGTCCTGCATGACACACACTAACCAATACATATTAGTTAAACTTACATATAGTTCAACCATATTAATTTTGTATAGAATTTATAGAGGAACTGCCTTTTTTGTTTTTATGGATGTGTTATCATTGTGTCGACCATAACTTTTCTTATTTGAACTCTTCTCGCTGATATTTTTATCAATATAAAACTTGTACCATTCAATAAAGAAATTATTAAATATATTTTATAAATAAATCACATAATTTTCAGCGAAAAAAAATCATTGTAACTGGTGCACTTTTTATATACAAAGCATCGGTGCGTTTATTATGTAAAACACATCAGGGCATTCCATACAATAAAAAAACACCAAAAACAATTAATTTATTTTTTGAAATTTTTTGAATTACAACAATGCGATATATATAGAAGACATCACAATGACTAGAGTAGAAAACAAAAACATAACAAAAAAATTAAACATTCATATAAAAAAAAAAAACAATAGAAAAAATACACACCGATGAGAAGAAAAATTAAAAAAATTTAAAAACTTATGTGACAACATTTTATGTGTTGTTTAGATGAGAAAACATTGATGATATTTTTTTTATGCACCATATTTTTTAAATTAAAAAAAAAATGGCTTTATCGGTGTGTTCCTTAGACATAAACACATTGGTGCATTTCTATCGAAATGGCACACTGGAAAATCGAAAAACATTTAAAAAAAAATCAAATCGGAAACCGTTTAAAAAAATAAAAATAAAAAATTCAAAGTGCCGACTGTGTTTGGGATCCGATGAAATAAGTGGTCCCTTTGCATCACATGCCAAACACTTATATATAAAAAAACAAACCCATTAGATATAAAATACCTAAAAATAAAATCCCTAATTCTGAAGTGATAGAGGGAGTTAAACCCTAGGGTGAAATTTTGCATTCACGTAAGAAGAAAAAAAAGGGTTTAAGGTAAGTATGATTTTTTTTTTTTTTAATGTAGGGTTTTGAGTGAATCACCATACCCTTCAAATCCTAATTTTCTAAATATTTATGTTGTTCCAAAGTGTTCTTCTACTCCACAATGCTCCCCGATATTTTTCTCTTCCAAATCTATCTCCTGTAAATTTTGTCAAAATAATGAAAATACGGAATACCTTCTTAATATTAAAAAAACTTTATGAAAAGGGTTTAGAGTGAATCACCATACCGTTCAAACTCTCATATTCTGAATAATATTGTGGTTCCAAAGTATTCTCCTCCTCCACAATGTTCCTTCATATGTCTCTCTTATAAGTCTCTCCCCTGCAAAAGTTTGCAAAATAATGAAATAGTGAATATTTTTTTGGTATTTAAATGACTTTATGAAATTCAATTCCTGCTCTTTTTTTAATTCTTTAAAAAAATTTGTGCTTTTTTTTAACTTTTTTTTTCATGACGATATATTTATGTAAGACACATAGGTGCAGCCATATTACCTTACACACTAGTGCATCCATTTAGTTGACACACCAGAGGCACATAATTGTTTTTTATTAACAAAATCTCGAAACACGGTGTGGTTGATTTTTCAAAGCACTGGTGCTTATTGTTAATATGCACACCAATGCGTTTGTGGTTTATAAGCGCATCAAGATGCTTTTAAAGTTATTTGAAATTTTATTTGCACATAAATAGTATATTCATCTCAAATTATCTTTTAGGATCAATTCACATGACTTACAATATTTCAATATACATTTTATTTTTTATGTCACCTTATTCTTAAAAATGGTTTCAAAACTATATTCAAACTCAGATTGTGGTACAATCCTCGAAATTTATCTTAGATATCTACAGGAAAATCTATTGCTAATTTTGTTGAAATTTAGGAAGAAAACCTTATCATATGTTCAAATGTCCAATTCTTCAAATTCCATCCCATTCCATATTGCTCAGAGTCCATCGCGGAGTTCTCCCTTTCCATCTCCAGTAAGTTTAACTTATTTTATTTATATTTTGATTATCTCATTGAATTTGTTTTTATCCATGTCAATCTAAATGAAAATGTGTCCAAATATGTAGGATACCGATTTAGAATAAAGTTCATATGAAAAAAATATTCTAGTATCGTTTCAAAAACATCGAAAGGTCTTATCAGGAGCAACATACCGCAAGAACTTGGTAGATTAAAATGGACAATTGCTTTACCCTTCCAATTGCGACATTCCATTTTCCAGCCGCAATCCTTGGTTAGCAATGGTAATAATTATTTGGTATAATGTAATTTGAAAAAACAAATTATTGCATTGTGCTTACTAATATCATCGATGTACTAATGTTCAATATTTTTGAAATTAGGATTCTTTTGATGATGAGCGACCTACTTACCATTTTCCATTGCACCCCACAATAATGTCAACCTGAGAGAAGGTTGAAATTAGAGAACAACTTGTAGAGGAAGTGTACCAAGGATGGTTGAATCAACCACCTATTCAATTCCCACTATGTCCAGATTCACTAATTAGGAATGACTAAAAAAATAGTAGTTCTTCAGAAGTTGGCAATGGAGAAAATCAAAATGAGGTTGTTATGGATGATTAATTATGGGATACAACTTCCATGGATACAATGTTGTTAGACGCATTCCAAAACGAGGAGCTAGGGGATGATGCTCATATCAATGATACCATTTTCAAAAGCCTAAAATCTTCTTCCACCACCCCTCTTTTTGGACCTAGTTCCCGATCAAAGTCTACCCATATTGGGATAACAATGTTACTGTAAAATGTGAAATCAAAGTTTGGCATGTCAAATGCATGTTTCTCGACAATATTGAGGTAATTGAACAACAACTGCCTTATATTAATTTTGAGAAATATTTTCACACAATCAACATTAGAAATGGTTTCCTTTATAAATGTTAAATGACCTTGTACATTTCTATTTCCCACTAACTACGGGATATTGAAAGATAAGGTTCTTCCTAGTGATAACGTTTTTCCCGGTAGCTGCGAAGTGGAAAAGCAGTAGTTGAGAATGTTGGGTGTTGAGTATATATCATATCATGCATGTCCGAATGATTATATTCTATATAGAGGAGAATATGTAGACAAAGAGATATGTCTGAAATGTGGGCATGAAATGTACCATAAATCAAATAAAAATGGAAAATCGCATGGTCCTCCTCATAAGATATTCAGGCACATGCCTATAATCCCAAGGATTCAAATGCTCTTTCATTGCAAAGAATTAGCTATGTTGTAGGGAGGGAATTCCTCACACAGAAGTGAGTCGGGAGTTATGTGAATCCCAATAGATTCAATAGCCATGAAGCATATAAAGAATACATTGCCAAAAAAATTCAAGGATGAATTATGAAGTCTATGAATCAACATAGCAATGGATGGCGTGAACCCATATTCCCTCCAAAACACCAACTATTCTATTTGGCCTGTAGTAGTGATCAATAAAAATATCCCCCCATGGTTGTATGTGATGAATGAACACCTTATGTTGTCTCTTATAGTCCCTAGTATAAGACAAGTGAAGAATATGGATGTCTACCTACAACCATTGGTAGATGAATTGAAGTAATTATGGGAAGGGATACATGTATATGATGTATCAAGACCCATCACAATAGAGAGGGTTTTTACGTTGTATGGAATATGTTCTTACACCACATATGATTATCCAAGATTAGGAGTTTTCTCTAGTAATTAACATGTTTATTGATTTCTTTAAATATGTAACAATATTTATTTGCATATTTAATTCGTTATGATTGACATTCTATTTTTAAACGCTAATGTGTTATGTAATTTTTTCAAGTCTTGTAACTAAAGGCTATCATGGATGTAAATGTAGTGTACCTTATCTGAAGGCTAGGTGGTCCAACCACCTACAAAATCCAGTGTACGAATGCTCGAGGGTGTTCCTCCCAGAATAACACCCTTATAGAAGAGAAACAACCACTTTAAATGGTAAACCAGAGAGAACCCAAATGCCTGCAATAATGAAACTGGCAGAATGGCTTAGAGAATATGAGAGAGAGAGAAGGAGAAGGAGATTACATAAATGTTAGATTCAAATGGGGAGAATATGTTCAATGATACAAAATTATTATACACCTATGTTGAGAAATTTCCCATTGGGATGAAAAGGAAATCTATCTTTTATGAGCTCCCCTATTGGGAACATCTTAAGATTTCCCACTTACTAGATCCCATGCATATATTTAAAAATGTTTCATCTTCTTTATGGAGGCACATATCATCGAAACAAAGTGACACATTATATGTGAGGAGATATTGTATTTCATCAAAAACTAAAAAGAAACATTTTCCAAGATAAGAAAGTAAAGGAGAGGTGTAAGGTTCTACTCCACAGAGCCTTATAAAACCAGAAAAAAAAATATTTTAAGGAAATGCTATCCTAACATTTCATAACATCATAACCAACATATATACATTCAATTTAATTAAAATTTATGAATAGATTCTAATTCACTTATGAACAACAACATAACACTGCAACAAATACATAAAATAAATTACCTCTTCCTGATGCCACCCCCGATCTTTGTTGGTCCAATGTTGAAGTTGAAACTATGCCAAACACTGCCCAAAACTGAGTTTTCCTCCCTGCCAGCTAGGAGCAGTCTGTTTGGCTCCCTAGCTTCAGGATACTGTAAGGATATCCTGGCCCCTGTGCCCAAAACCCCCAACAACCCGATGCCCCTGCAATGGTTCACTAAAACTCCCAATATCAAAACTCCCCACACCATAAAATATATCCCAAATAGAAATCCAGTCCCCCTCCAAAATACTTTCCCCCTTCCAAAATAATGATCCTCCCCGTTGTTGTTCTAGAGTCTGTACTTAAGGCTTGGAAGTACAATGTCTAGGCATTCGAAAGTGAGTAAGGGGTAAAGAAGGAAGAAATGTCAACCTTTGGCAAGGGAATCTAGGGATGATTTCTGGGTTGACGTTGTCTAGCTTCCAACTATTCCTGGATGTTTATATCCCGTTCAATCGCTTCCCATGAACGTTCGAGTTCAACATGGGTAGTGGCTGTTTTAAGAATAGTATAAAAAAGATTTAAGGAAATATGTGTTTGATCTGATAGTCCGGGTTCGACATTAGGTTGTCCTGTTACAGAGACAGTCATAGAGGAACAAAATGATAAGAAAATCTCAGAGGAATTTTAGGTGTTGTCTGAATTTCAGTCATATAAAGGAGAGTTTACAGTTCCAGTAGTGAAAATAGGGTGCAAACCAAAGGCCCTTTCCCGTAACTGAGTTATATTTTAAATAGAGATGTATGAGGTGGGGGAAAACATTAAGTTGTCTATCATGTAAGGCTCCTATCAAGGGAGAATCTCACTTATAAACAAAAGAAGAAAAAGATGAGGAAATAACCCGATGAAGCATAAAATATATATATAGAAATCTAGAGTGTTGACTGGTCTTATACCTACTGATAGCTGGTACAGAGGAAAAACAATAAACAATATAGAAAACTAGAATTCATTCACTATAGTAGAGGTTGTACTAAATTACAACGAAGAATTCATCAGATACATATATGAAATGAAATGAAATATGAGATACAAGGAAACAAACTCATAACACAGTCGTGATGGAATTGAGAATCTTCGGATTTGCTTTATATTAACTCTCAAGATAGAAAACCTCTATTACAATCGACCCAAAAAGGTATAGCCTTTGTTCCTTCCTTCTATTGTATATTTATATAGATTTACATATGATGGAATTTCAATCGTTCTAGGATTTTCTGTTACAACAAGAAGGATATAAATCATTTCATTTCTTTATCTCTGTCTTTATTTGGTACCAGAAGCTTGCCCTCTTGCATGCTCGGTACAAGTGACACATCTTTCCACCAACTGAGATATCAACCTTGACGGTTCTGCTTGACAATTGGCCTCAAAAGAGTAACAATCTTGGGCTAATTGCGACAACCTTTCTTCCATCTGTCAGTCTAGGATGTCAATAACGCACAATTGCACACTTGGTTTAATCATACATTTATCTATTTGAACTATGTCTAGCATAGCTACTTGTGAGATTTTGGCCGAATCTCTTTCTTCTTTTTCATTTATATCAAGCAAGATTTTCGCTATATTCATTTGACTCAATGTCTCAGCATTGCCTTCACTATCAATACCTAACAGATTACCATCTATAGAACCAAAAGCCTCTTCAAAGGATTTCATTACCTTCCTGGCTTGCAGTTTACCTTCTGATATACTGTGCTCCCATTCTTTCAATAAAATATTTCCTCTGGTCTGCTCCGAAATGGAAAACCTGGGAGTACTTCTTGATTCCTTGTTGTTTGTAGCTATTACAACCTCTTGAAATGCGACCCGAGCTGCTCCATCTTCTCTTTATTTGACAGATAAATTTTCCAATACTTGATCAACGCGTAAGCAGTTGTCCCGAATTATCTCTACCTTGGCGAGTAAACTTCGCTAGGCTGTAGAACCTCTACTCCGAATATCCATTGCCTGGGACTAGAACATCCCAATATTTATAACTTTAATTTCGGCGATTTCCACTCTAGCCTATAGCTTCTCAATCAAGTCTTTTTTCTGGCCCACTTGTATCTGACCGGTCTGAGCTACCAACTCTGCTTGTTCGAGCTTATTTTTGAGCAGCTCTATCTCCTTTTTATCGGCCAACCTTGCTTGTTCTATTCATGTGCTTTCCTGGTCCTTGACAGCCTCCTCTACTGTGGCTTGTTTAGATTCTAAGGTTTTGATGATGCAATTTTTTCGCTTCAGCTATTTTTTCAAAACCCCGATTGAAAAATAGTTTGTTGTAGCATATGCCCCTAATGTCCCGACTATTTATGTCACAAACTCTTGTTTCTTCTTGTCTTTCCCATCGGTCAACACCTTGAACTTCTTGGTTGTTTATCCCTCTTCGTGATAGAATTCTCTTTTTACTATAGCCTTTCTCTTCTTATCGAAAAAGAACTCATTTGGAGGGAGCTCTTCCATCCTTATAGGTCTCAATTCTTCATTTAAAATCCACCCTGTGTCTATGTTTCCCTGAGTCGACTGCAAGGGAGTAATGGAGGCGATGGGATCTCCAATTTTCTTAGCTAGCTATCCTAGAGTAGTAACTAGAGTTTTCTTTTTTGGTGGCTCAGGAGTCTTTATCTCTAGTTTCAGACTCCTAGTTTGATCTCCCCCATCCTGGTGTTTTTCTTGGCTGGGTGCCACATCTTTGGAGCCTTCGGATTCTTTTTGTTGCACCTCTTCTATACTTGGATTCTCACCCCGCAATACTGAGGGAAGACAATTGCGTCGATGTTCTTGGAATTTTAGAACATCGGCCCTCTCTTCGGGTGCCAGGGCTTGTATCCGAGCCAAAATCTCGGCATAAGATCTTGCACCTCGGAAAATTTCATTCGAGGGTGAATTTTCGTGTTCGAACCTTTTAAGTCCGCAACTGGCCAAGTGATTACTTATGACCCTTTGCGGATCGTGCTTCTTGAATTCAACATGAACCAATTTTAGGTCTTCCAGGGTTGCTGCCTCAGCTTTAGCATGCCCAAAATCTAACAAAGAATATGAATTTAAATGAGTAGGAAAAGGTGGCCATACCTTATTTGAATATCCCTTAAGCTCCTTTCTTATGCCACCGATTACGGTTTGCCTAGCAACCTCATGACAATCCAGCTTATCGGGTATGAATAATGGTAATGCATGCGGGGGAAAAAAAGCCCTGAAAACCCTGAGATATGAGAATTTTGCTTCTACATACCAATCGGCTATATTGCTCAGATTCATCGCTATACTGTCCGAGATCCTGGGTGGTGGGTGGCTGAAAATAGTGACATGCAGTGGTACCATTACCCAGTTAAATATTTCATACACAAAATGTACTGCTTTGTTTTCCCATAGTTTCGAGTGGTAGACGTGGATGGGCTCGGCCTCTAATGGAGTCCAACTCTAGCTCATTAATGGAAAAGGCATTAGAAAACACATGGCATCCATAATGTACGCAAACATAAAGAATGAAGCAATCTTTCTGCTGTCCCTCTGCGCTTGATACTCTGTAACTCGACTGGTCAAGCTATCAGACAATATTTTAGCCCAGTCGAAGGAACAACCTTCGACAACTAAATGTATTAGAGTCACCCACTGAAGGAAAAAATGTGTGATGTCCTCTCTCCCATATAATCTGCAGGTCATCATAGCTACATATTTGAACTATGGTTCCAGAGAAGCTATTGAATATATACCGTTACTATCCGCCCTGAACTTTGCAGGGTGTGAGACCCAATCTTTGATTAAACTAGACATAGTCTTGTCATATTGCACACATTCCTTCTGTTTGAAATTCTCCGAGAATTCGGCATTGTATGTAAAGTGTGACACGGTTGGAAACTTGTACATAGCCTGAAGTTGTTTGGGTCTGAAAGTGCCAATAGTGACCTTCTGCTCGTTGATGATGGTTTTGGTTGGTATATCCACATGGTCTAATGCCCACTGGACCATATCATAGTAAGGGAGCAGTTGTGGCCTGGCCGCTACTTTATGCATTCTAGCTTGGACGACGATCTTATATTTGGTGGTCAGGTCATCTTTTTCATTGTCACTAGAATCATCTCAATAATCTACCAATTCAGACTGTAGAACCTTAGAAACAAATGACCAGGTCTTGATGGAGTTGACACTTTGAGGTGAAGTGTCAGAGATGTTGTCTGAACCTTGTCCTGAAACCTCAACGTTGGCTTTAGATGCTTTTCGCAGTGCCATGGCGGGGGATCCTGCTTTATCTCTTCTACAATAAAAATATGTATACATACAGAAATTAGTTCGCTGAGAAAGTTTTCTTTGTGTAATGTAGAAATGAATTTACGATAACAAATAATAGATCTATACATTCGACCATTTAAAACTCAATACTTTTCAGGAATAGAATGGTCAAATCATTCTTAAATATAATTTAGCAATAAAAATCCGATCCTTACTTGTTAATTCGCCTTGTTTCTAATTAATGCCATAAATTTTGACAGTTCGAAATGCAAGTTGGTGCAAGGAAAAATTAAGATTTCCTCGTAGACTGTGCATGCATCAAATCACGGTAAATACTGGCTTAGCTCAATTAATCAAGTTTTATCAATGTTAATTAATCTTTCGGTACTCGCTACATCTGGAGTTTTCACTCTAACCGTTCCAGTCTCTAAAACCTGAGATTGCGATAATTAGCTTTGGTTAAATAAAAATGTAACCAGTATTAAGTGTTTAATTAATCATGTTTTAAAAAAACAAATATCGTGGTTATTTATATCGCGACTTCACAACTCGAAGCTTCGAAGGTATAGCTTCCGGGAGGTTGGTATGCCGAGTTGCGAAATCACGAGATCGCGATGATCTGATTTAATTAAATTGGGGGATAAAACTGGATTAAGTGTTTAATTAATTACGTTTCTATCTTTATCATGACTTCATGACTCGGGGCTTTGACGGTGTAGCCTTTGAGGGAAAACATGTCGAGTTTTGAATTTTCGAGTGAGTTTAACCACGACTGAACTTTTTACCTTTAACACTAACCTGTGTTACTTAAAACAAGAGTCTCGTGGTTTCGACTATCAGGATTATGACGGTAAGAATTTTGGAGTTAGTAAACGCTGAGACATGAAATCTTGATGATGCTTAACCGTAGTTTAGAAAATCTTTACTCTCGCTACTGACCTGGGTAAAAATTTAAGGTTATTTCGCTGTTTCGCTCTTCGGGACTTGTGAACTATGTGATCTTTAACAACCGACATACGAAATCCTGAGGTAAGAAAGGGGAGAAATCATTTGAACGAAAAGTATAACTCGCCTTGAGAGTATGATAACCATCACTGCTCGCGTGATGAGACTTCCCAGATTTTGAAAAAAATAAAGGAAAATATGAAAACCAACTTTCGATTTCGAGCATTAAGAAATAAAATTCAAAACGGGCTAAAAAACAAAGGCGGCTCCAACACCCGTAATACTCCTCCCCGTCATATCCCCCTTCACCGACTCTCTTCCCCCTCATTAATTTTCTTATCTCCCCCTTTATTATCTTATCCCCTTCATTAATATCTTATCCCCTTCATTGATATCTTATCCCTATATTTAATGTCTTATCCCCTTATTTAATGTTTCTTCCCCCCCCGTATACGTAAGTCTTTAATAAATTAAACTATTAACCCCTTTAATTCTTTACTCAAATAATTAATGAGTCAATTAATAATTAATTAATCATTGACAGATATGAACAAGTAATTAATAATAATTAATTAGTTAATATTATTA
>ML779728.1:2350548-2370750 GCA_009831015.1 Picea engelmannii
AAGCAGGGTCGTTACATACACCCACCCTTCAGGAAACTTCATCCCGAAGTTAAGGTATCTCATGGTACAAAGGAAAAGAAACATGGTTCACACATTCATAACAATTAACCGACATTATTAGTAAGTAAGTCAAGAAAACTCATTCATACTAGTGTACATGTACAAGAAATGCATGTGTAGCTAGTACATACAAGTCTCGTGCATGTACTAATAATCAATAACTGTCACCCTTTAGTAATTTATGTATGCATCCAATCCAATCAACAAGACTAGTATTTTATAAAAGACAATAACCAATCAAATGTTTGCGAAATCCTTTAATTACAATTATCCAGTTCAACAATTTTATTTAGACAACTGTGGTTTAGTTACGTAATTATGAATATTCATATATACACATTTTCGTTTTAGAAGGGGAAAACATTAAATTCCACCATAAGACAAATCTCCATATTTTCTCAACTATTTCTACTCATCCTTCCTCCCTAACTTACTTCCATCTCCATTCCTATCCTTCCTCTGCTGGACTATCTTGGAGCGTCAACTATATTGACCTAACTCAAAATAGAACCCGTAAGCAGAAGTGTCACTATCTCGACCAAGATTCCCCATCAGGAAATTGACAGTCATCATCACACGTCTTGGGGAGCGTGAACTAACACCATCCTTCCATGACTTCAGGTTTCAGAGGATACATGGTGGGAAATGCCTCCACCCCTCCTAATCATAACTAGGGTCCACACCCTACAATGGAATATACAGTGGCACCATGTTGCTGGGGGTTTTTTCATCGTTTATTCGGTTTTGGGCAGTCTCATCACCTGAAATCCTGCACTGGTCCACATATCATAGCAATGCATCCAAACCAATATAATTTCACATACAAATATTCGTACCATAATGTTTCTCGGCTAGTGGTCATGATATCCACTTTCATCATCCTTATCCCTTGGCTATTTCATAGCCCATAACCTGCAGATTAGTCTGTAACACAAACTCATACATTTCTATGCATTATCATCATGTGATTGCGTACTATCATCATTTCAATTTGGTATCATTGTACTGATAACTTAACATCAAAGTTTTCAAGTTAGAAATAGATCTTCTAATGTCCTATAATTCAATTTCAACACCCATTCATAAAATTATCATTTATCAAATAGATTGCATCATATCCAACATCATCAATAACATTTAAATATTCGTAAAATTTACATTCTCAGTGTGGATCGCATTATATTCATCATCATCAATAACATTTAAACATTCATAAAATTTGCATTCACATAGTAGATCGCATTATATTCATCATCATTAATAACATTTAAACATTCATAACGGTTCATATGTCTTAAAATTTTAAGTGTATCATTTAATAGTTTTCACCGTGAAGAGAAAATAATATAACTAGGCCTCAGGTAAATCCTGGTTGTCTAAGTCAAAAGGTGGTGTTACATACACCCCACCTTCGAGAAACATATTCTCGAGGTGGTAAAAAAAGTGAGGGATAGTCTCGTCGTAATGTCTCGACATCTTCCCAAGTAGCAGATCCTGGACTATACTTGTCCCATTGGACCTTAACCTAATCTACCAGACAGTTCCTGAGTTATCGGATTCTACGATCCAATATGTGTAACGGTTCTACCGTGAGAGTTCCCACGTCCGATACCTGCAATTCCTTCCAATTTAGTTTATGTGATTCATCAACAACATAATGATGTAAAACAGATACATGAAATACATTATGAGTTTTATGCAAGTGGGGTGGTAGTACGAGACGATAGGCAACAGGTCCAATTTTCTCTTGGATTCTGAACGGTCCTATAAATCGAGGTGACAACTTTGTCCCCTTCCCGAACCATCTGGTACTCTTATTAGGCCTGATACAACTAAAAACCTGGTCTCCCACTTCATAACTTTGGTTGGTCCTATGTGCATCCGCATAACTTTTCTGCCTATCCTGTGCTTCCTTTAGTCTCTTTCTAATCTGAATCACCCATTCCTCCATCTCTTGAATCAATTCTAGCCCAATTGTTACTCAGTCTTCTAGTCTATCCCAACTCAATGGTGTTCTACATGGCCTTCCATACAGATCTTTGTAGGGTGGCATTCCGATGTAGCTATGAAAAATGTTATTGTAGGCAAACTCTACCAAAGGTAGGTTCTTCTCCCACTAGGTTTGATTATCCATGACATACATCCTAAGCATATCTTCCATGACTTGATTTACTCTCTTAGTTTTCCCATCTATTTCAGGATGATAAGTTGTGCTTAAGTTCAACTGAGTCCCCATCGCTGACTGCATACTTGTACAAAACCTAGAAGTGAATTTGGAGTCCCTATCTAAAATGATATTCTTAGGTATCTCGTGCAAACATATAACCTCGCTTACAAACACACGTACCACGTTAGTGACATCGTAAGTGTCTCTAACTAGAATAAAATGGGCACTCTTGGTTAACTTATCGACTATCACAAGAATGACATTATTTCTATGAGATGTGAGCAATAACCGCACAACAAAATCCATAGAGATGACTTCCCACTTGGACATAGGAACATCATGTGGTTGTAGGAGGCCTGTCGGGTGATGGTGACCGGCTTTCACTTGTTGACACTCTAGGCATTTGGTGACGAAATGGATTACATTTCACCTCATGCCTACCCAGAAGAAGAGCTTCCTCATGTCTACGTACATTTTCTTCACAGCTGGATGCACACAATAAAGTTCTCTATGGGCTTCCTTCAGTATGATGCTTCGAATATCCCCATCTTCAGGGATGTACATCCTTCCTTGATATCTTAACAGTCCGTCTACTTCTAGACTATATCCTTCATACTTTGGATCTAATTGCCTCCCACTCTGGAAGTTTGAAGTAACTTTTAAATACCAACTGTCTCCTTGGAGTTGCGGCAACACATGTTCCCTCAGATTGACTTTTAAGGGTATCAAGGAGAAGATACGTGGTCTCCTACTCAAGGCATCTACGACCACATTTTCCTTCCCCTTGATGTACGAAATACCAAAATCGTACTCACTCATAAACTCACTCCATCACCTTTGCCTAGCATTCAGATCCCTTTGAGTGAAGAGATGTTTTAAGCTTTGATGGTCCATTTTGAGCTCAAAGTTTCGCCCCACAAGATAGTGCCTCCAAAGTTTCAGAGCTAGCATTACAACTGCCAACTCTAAATCATGAGTCACGTATAGCTCTTCGTGTTTCTTCAACTTCCTTGACACATAAGCTATCACTCCTCCATCCTGCATTAGCACGGCCCCCAACCCTTGCTTCGAGGCATCCATGCAGACTGTGAAGTCCTTTTCCATATCTGGTACTCGTAGAATTGGTGCACTAGTTAGTAACCTCTTAAGCTCAATGAATGCACTATCACATTCTTCAGTCCATTCATACCTGACCCCCTTGCGCTGCAAGGTGGTGATGGGTTTTTCTATTTTGGAGAATCCCTCCACAAATCTTCAATAATAACCTGCTATCTCCATGAAGCTTCTAACCTCATGGGAATTTTTCGGCACTGGCCACTCCATAATGGCCTTTACCTTTTATGGGTCCACAAAGATTCCTTCACCAGAAATGATATGACCTAAATAGTGAATCTCCTTCTGGAAGAAGGAGCACTTTGACAACTTCCCATATAATTTATTCTCTCTAAGGCAGGACAACACTACTTGTAAGTGTTCCTCATGTTCTCTTTCGTTCTTGGAATATATGAGGATGTCATTAAGAAAGACTTGTACAAATCGATCTAAGTACTTCCAGAATACGCCGTTCATGAGGCTCATGAATACTGCTGGTGCATTGGTCAATCCGAAAGGTACTACGACAAACTCGTAATGTCCAAACCGAGTTTGAAAGGCAGTTTTTGCGATATCGCAAATCGATCCTTGAGAATACCGCTGCTGCTTAACTGATGATACCCTGATTGCAAATCGATCTTTGAGAATACCACTACTCCTTTCATCTGATCAAAGAGGTCATCTATTCTTGGCATTGGGTACCTATTTTTCACTGTAGCACGATTCAAGTCCCTGTAGTCTATACACAGTCGTAAGGATCCATCCTTCTTCTTTACAAAAATTACTGGTGCACCCCAAGGTGAGACACTAGGCCTTATTAGCCCTAAGTCCAGTAACTCTTTCAACTACATTTGCAACTCACACAGTTTTGGCGTTGTCATTCGATACGGAGTTTTGGAGATTGGTTCTACACCAGGTTTTAGCTCAATAGTAAAATCAAGCTCCCTCTCAAGAGGTAACCCTGGTAACTCATTCAAAAAAACATCCTTAAATTCTGACAATACTAGGTATTGATCCAATGAGGGTCCCTTCCTTTCGTTCACTGCTTCCACTACATATAGTTGACACCCTTGCCTCAAGCATCGTTTAACCTTCATAGTTGAGATAAAGCGTAATGACACTTTTCTCTGTACACCCTGGATCTCTACTGGCCTTCCTTCGTCGTCTACACAGAGCACCCTTTTTGTGAAACAATCTACCAAAGCTTGATGAGATTCTAACCAATCCATTCCAATGATTAGGTCATATGCCCCAAGAGCAGTGATGTATACCTTCAACCTGGTAATACACACTCCCAAGTTTACTATACAATTATCAACACTAGGTCCTACCGCTTGTTTTTCCCCCGAAGCCATCTCGACTTGTTTAAAGTCATCATGCTCATAGGCTGCCAACCCACTCTTTTCTAATGAAGAAGGTGAAATGAAACTATCTGTAGCACCAGAATCAAATAAAATCTTAACGTTGATATGATTTAGCATACATGATGACTCCACCACTGTGGATTGATGTTTGGCCCGATGATTATTAACCGTTGCGTAAATCTGGTGGCTGCTACTTGCTCTTCTCATCAGTGCCTTTCCTTCTCTATGCATGAACCCTGATTGTAACTCTGGATAGTCACGCTGGTAATGGGGTCCTCCACATCCCCAACAGGTAACATGAGATTGAACCTGTGCATTGTTATGTGACTATCTCTGAAATGAGTTCCTTCCCCTAGAACCCCTGCCCCTACTAGTTGTTCCCTGAGATGGTCGTGGACCTGTCTGCATCGTTGGTGATGAACGAGATGATACACTCGTTGCCATTGAAATCCCTGTGGTTATTGTCCTTGGTGTGACTCTGTTACCATATGGAGGTGGTCTTAATCCCCCTCCCCTGGGAAATGTCCTAGGGGCCTTCCCCATGAATCTAGGATGATGCGGAAAGGTCGGTCTTGTACCTCCGGTTAAGTTCATGTGTTCCTCCGCATAACACACATTTTCCACAGCTTCCACTACTGAAGACGGTTTCCACATCCGCACCATAGCTCTTATCTTAGGGTTCAATCCATTGATGAAGCACTCTACCTGTCGTTGGTCGTTATCCATATACGAAACATATTTGACCAATTCCATAAATATGATCTCATATTCTTCTACAGTTTTGTTTCCCTGTACTAAGGCATGAAATGCCCCTACCTATTGTTCCTTGTAGTACGCTGGCAGATATTTCCTTTGGAACCTCTCCTCGAAAATTTCCCAAGATACTGTGTCTGGGGTAAGATGTAGTTGTCTTTCCAAGTGTAACACCCTGTTTCCCCTAGTTTGTAAAAATAACTGGACTGGCCAAGAACTGTGGAAAACTCAGAAATGTGAATATGTGATGTGAATGAACCTTGTGGAAAAGGTCGATGAATGTGAATAATATTATGAATTTATATTGCAGGACTGCTGAGAGGGGATATGCTGAAAAAGAGACCACGATGGCTGCAGAAAGATGGTGGAAGGCACCTGGAAAGGTGGCATTAACTTCCACCAAAAATCAATACCGTATTTGGACTCCACTGGCCCGGAGAACCAAAAGCGGCTCGCTAGCCCCAAATTAAATGTCTCGCAGGCTGGTAGGTAGATGGATCCTCAGGAATTAATGAGGGATGGGGAGGTGAACCACCCATCCATAGAGTTGTCAGGCCTAACTAGCATGAGGGAAATTGCGCCACACGCAACCTCGCAAGAGGATAAGGTGTGGGGGAGAAGCGATTAGGGCAGATGTGAGGGGAGAAAGAGAACTCTGGTGATATGTAGAGTGGGTGATAGTAGAGAGGAAGGAGAGTAAACTTTGCTCCTAGTCACTGGAAAATAGAGACACAATCTCACAACATTGTGGTCTCAACTCGGGGGTGTCTAGTGGTAAATCCGTTGGGAGTCGCTGAGCCTACGGTTGGGTGGAAACAAGCACCCCTCTCAGCAGTTGCATAACCCCTGGTGTTACTTTCTGATAAGTGTTTTGCCTTTGGCATCTTGAAATATATGTATGTTGACATTTATGATCATAAGCTATGAAATTGTGAATGATTTCATTATAAGAATATATGTATGGTGTCTTGATCAGTACTAGTAGTTGTATGTTTATATGGAAAGACTACGTATGGCTTATGTTCTCATAAATCATTATTTATATGCATACTGATCTAATTCAGACTTCACGCCTAGTTCTCGGGAGAGAGATACCCTTATCTGCCTCAGATAGTACCCTGGGTAAACCTCCCCATAGAGATACCCTTCTCGAAAAGCCCATAAAGAACCTGGAGAAAGGACATGAAGGTGCAAGGCCTTAAGAAATCCCTGATAAGTATCGAATCAATGGACGAGATCCCATCGGGAGATCGGTGGTCACTCACGACCATCAGATCGAAAGAAGAAACTTGAGTGTTAAGCACCTTAATCTTGAATAGGTGTTGATCAACGGACGAGATCCTGTCAGGAAATCTGTGGTCACCCATGACCATTAGATTGGTAGGAGAAAGTAGGGGGTTAAATGCCTACCACTTTGTCTTTTTGTGTCTTCATGGGTAGTGAAGAGATCAGGATCGTATATCCCCAAGGTCCATGAGAACATCTGGACCGTTGATTTTTCCATGTCCAGGAAGTCGTGGGAGAATTCACAAGTTAGGAACCTGTCTGAGTTGTCAGATCTTGGCTGGAAAACCCGACAGTCGTTGGATCTGTCAGGAGATACCCAAGGGTTAAATCCCCAGTGAATAGGGGCAAAATCCCTAAAATAGATATGGACCGTCCGATTAAAGGAGGCCACGTGTCGTGAGATTTCCCATTTCGGGAAATCAGGAATCAGGAACTCGGGAGTCCTAGTGACGAGAGATCGGGGAATTCCATGCTAGAAACCCTGAAATAGATTTGGGTCATCCAATTAAAGGAGGCCACATGTCGTGAGATTTCCCATTTCGAGAAATCGGGAACTCGGGAGTTCTGGTGATGAGGGATCAGGATGTTCCATGGTGGAAACCCTGAAGCAGTCATAGACCGTCCGATTTTGGGAGGCTACGTGTCGAGAGATTACCCGTTTCGGGGAATCGGGGATCGAGGATTTAGGAGTTCCGTTGACAAGAGGTCGGGTTCTCGCCTTGATAAATCCCGACGGAAGAGAGAGTGTGGTCATATGGGAAGAGGTCATATTGACCAAGGCATAACCCAAGGGGCTAATCACCGATTTAGGCTTGTTTGGCACTTCGACATTTCGACACTCAGGATACCCAAGGGCATGTTCCTTCGTGCTCTCAAACCCCAAAATCCAGACTTATAAATATCAAGATGTTAGCATGTGGTTAAGTCCCAATGAAATATGGATGAGATTCTTTCGGAGGACCTCAGGGTCTATAATGACCGTCAGATGTGAGGAAGAGATGTCAACTTTAAGCTGGGGTGCGAATGCACCTTAGGGTAAGTGGTGAGTAGATCTAGACGGCCAAAGTCCACCCGCCCAGATCTACGACTGAGGCTTCATTCCGGGGCCCCCTTGCCATTCTGCCTTTAATGGGGGGGGGTCCGAAATGGTGTGCCGTGTGAAGTGGGACCCATCTCCTGTGACGTCGCCCACCGTGTCGTGTTTCCTCTCTCACCACCTGTACTCCACTCAACCGCGTGACAGGGCCGTTCCTAATGGTCATTTGCTAACCATGTAGGGATTCATCCCTATTGGCCAGTCACTAACCCTGTCGGGGTTCAACGGTTGCAAAGTCGAACGATTCGACATCCCCGTAGCACCGAAGCGTGAAATACAAAGAGGTGCCATGACCTGTGATCATGACCCGCGATCACATGGGAGCATAGAGAGAGAAAGAGATAGCTTACGCTAGGCCTCCATAGATATTTCGGTGGCTGTGATTCTGCAAAAATCAACGAAAACATGATTATGGTAGTGGGTATGTGACAAAGTGGAATCAAAGCATGGTGACAACACTTGGCCTGATTGGGCTCATGAATGAGTTGTGCATAAGCTTCGTTTGAAGCACTCCTAAGAGGAGTAACCCCCCTAACTTAACTCTCTTATCCAGGATCAAAACTTGGAAACGAGAACCCGACTGTGTATGCATGTGAAAGAGTTATGAATTTATGCACAGATTATAAAAATGTATCTAACTCTTGACTAATAACCAACGCTTGTCTTTTCACCCAAGCGGAGGATCATCTGCGGGAATTTATAGACCCAGAGAATGGTGACTCACCAAGAGATGGGAGAAGGCTCCCACAATAGAGACGAAGAGTCTGACGAAAGAAGAGAAATAGGAATCCCTCCAGATGTAGCTGAGACTGTGAGGAGTCTCATGGTTGAATTGCAAAGATGCAAGGCCGACAATGAAAGGATGATGAAAGAACAAGAAAAGCAAACTAAAATTAATGTAGTTTTACTGCAGAGCTTATCCGACCTACAACGACAAATGAAACATGAACCCGAGATGCAGAAACATGTTCATATCAGTGGCCATACTGAGAGGATCACCTCAAGGAAGGTCCACCCCAGAGGTAAAGGACCAGTGCCAGATGATTCCTCTGAGAAGTAAGTTGGCGATTCAGAAGGCTCTTCCAGCAGTAGGACTAGTTCCTATTCTCGAAGAAAATATAAGAAGCAAAAGACTTCCAAGGGTCATAAATTTGAGGAATTCAGAAAGGCCAAACCTCCCTCCTTCGATGGTGAGATAAAGAAGGGAGAGGAAGCCGAGGCCCGACTACTTGGACTGAAGAAATATTTCAGAGTCCATGATTTTTCAGATAATTTGAAGGCCCAAGTGGCCACTTTCAATCTGAACAGAAAATCTTCCATCTGGTGGGAAGATCTTAAGAATGTGAAAGGGGTCCGCGAGGAGGGCCTGTCCTAGAAACAATTTGAGAAATACTTCCGGAAGAAGTATTTTTCGGAAAAAATATTTCGACAAGAAGGCTAAAGAGTTTTATGAACTCAAACTGGGGCAACTCACTATAGAGGAATATGTCAGAAAATTCCTTGACTTATTGAAATATGTACCCTACATCAAAGTAGAGAAGGCGAAGGTGCAACGCTTCATCAGTGGGCTACCCAAGGAATACCGGAACATAATTGAATTTGATGAGCCAAAGACCTTAGAAGACACTATTCAAAATTCAACATATTTCCATGAACAATATGGACATCAGGCAGAGTCTCATGGAGACTGGAAACATAAGAGTGGTTCGAGATTTCCAAAAAAGGGGATCAAATCCTCAGGATTTAAGAACTACAAGAAGAACCCTAGAATGAACTTTCCATCCTGGAGTGTACTCCAATAGAACTTTCCCTCATCAGATGGAAATAAAACTTCTATACCTATACCAGTAAAGACTGATAACCTAAAGAGAGAACCTTTGAAATGATGGGGTTGCGGAGAAGAGCATCTCCTGAGAGACATTCCACACCAACAACAAAACAGTCAGAAATTTTATAACATTCAGGGAGTGTGTTGCAGATTGATGCAGCCTTGGAAAATAACCAAGATGACCACCAAGCTTTAGTGGTGGAAATAGAAGGTATGGTTTTCAACCATCTGGTGTCTATTTTGATTGACCCTGGTTCAAATTTGAGTTATATAGCCCCTAGAGCTGTTGATAAGTGTAAACTACAGCCACAAAAACAAACGAAGCGATGGTTGGTACAGTTATCCACTGGCACCAAAAGAAGGGTAGCAGAGGTCATACCAGCCTGCAAATTAATGTTGGGTGAATTCCCCACCCAAGCAACCCTTAACATATTACCCCTAGGATCATATGATCTGTTGATTGGTATGGACTGGCTGGCCGCCCATAAAGCCAGACTGGACTATTACCATAAAACCTTAGAATGTGTGAGCAAAGAAGGAAAAAGGATAACCCTTCAAGGGATCCAAAAACCTGTCTCAGTGAGGCAAATATCATCCCTACAAATGAGAAAGTATTGCCGAAAAGGATGTCCCCTATATGAAATACAGGTGTTGAAAAAAATCGAAGGTGATAAACCAAGCCCTGATGATCACCCTATCCTGAGAGAATACAGAGATGTATTTCTGGAAGAGGTATTAGGTCTACCTCCGAGAATATACATTGACTTCTTGATAGAGATCACACCAGGAGCGGTGTCAGTGTCTAAGACACCCTACCGGATGAGCACACCTGAGTTAGTTGAACTCAAATTGCAATTGAAAGAAATGATGGATAAGGGTTATATTCGACCCAGCGTGTCCCCATGGGGAGCACCAGTCCTATTTGTGAAAAATAAGGATGGAACCCTTAGACTGTGTATAGATTATAGACAACTCAATAATGTAACCATAAAGAACAAGTACCCCTTTCCTAGAATCGATAATCTATTCGATCTGTTGGGAGGTGCATCTATTTTCTCAAAGATTGACTTGAGGTCAGGATACCATCAAGTCTGAATCAAGGGTGAATACATCCATAAAACCACTTTCCGGACACGGTATGGTCACTATGAGTTTGTGGTAGTGCCATTTGGGTTAAGCAATGCCCCTGCCACTTTCATGTGCTTAATGAATAATGTACTCAGTAAATTTTTAGATAAATTTGTACTAGTTTTTATTGATGACATATTAATCTACTCTAAGAATAGAGAAGAGCATGAAGAGCATCTTAGACTTGTGCTTCAAGTGCTAAGAGAGCATCAACTCTATGCTAAACTCAACAAATGTGACTTCTTCCAGAAGCAAATACATTACTTGGGACATGTTCTGTCCAAGGAAGGTGTAGCAGTAGATCTTGACAAGATCAGGTCTATCATGGAATGGCCTACCCCAAAGGATGTTTAAGACATCAGATCCTTTATGGGATTAGCGAGATACTATAGGAGATTTATAAAAGGATTCTCCAAGATTGGTTGTCCAATCACTTCCCTCTAGAAAAAAGGGACAAAATTCCTTTGGACACAGAAATGTGAAGAAAGATTCCAAACCTTGAAACATCTACTGACCCATCCACCCGTGTTGAAAATTGTTGACCCAAAAGATGACTTCCTTGTGTGCACAGATGCCTGTAAGGAAGGGCTCGGAGGAGTCCTTATGCAGAAAGGAAGTGTGATCTGCTATGAATCCCAAAAATTGAACGAACATGAAGTCAAATATGTGATTCATGATCTAGAACTAGCCACCGTAGTGCATGCCTTGAAAATATGGAGGCATTACCTCTTGGGAAGAAAATTTGTACTTATGACAGATCACTGTGGATTGCGATATTTGTTTGACCAACCAAAGCTCAATTCCATACAAGCTAGATGGATGGCCCTCCTTAGTGAATTTGATTTTGAAATCAAACACATTAAAGGGAAATAAAATAGGGTGGTCGATGCCCTTAGCAGAAGAATGAAAACAATTCACCTGGCAGCGGTGAGTACCTACAAGACAGATGTCAAGAACAGAGTCAAAAATGCATAAGAGACAGATCCCTTTGTTCAGACTGTGACCCCGTACCTACAGCAAGAACCTGCTGGAGTAAAATATGAAGGCTACCAGATGACCGAAGGAGGTCTGCTCACTTACAGAGATAGACTCTACATTCCAAATTGTGATGACTTGAAGAGGTTCATTATGGATGAAATACATAAAACACCATATACCGGGTCACCCAGGATACCAGAAAATGATCACTGCCACCCGAAAACAATTTTATTGGCCTGGATTGAAGAAAGACACAGCCAAATATTTGGCCCGATGCATAGAGTGCCAACAGATTAAAGTAGAACACCGACACCCAGCAAGACTATTGCAACCTTTACCCATCCCAGAATGGAAATGGGAAACCATCTCCATGGATTTTATCACTGGATTGCCAACTTCAACCAAAAAGAATGATGCCATTATGGTAGTGGTGGATAAACTGAGAAAGTCTACTTATTTCATCCCCATCAAATTGACCTGCAAGGCGATAGATATCTCCCAGGTATTCATGAAAGAGGTATTTAGACTGCACAGTATGCCGAAAGAGATAGTGTTTGACATAGACACAAAATTTACTTCCAATTTTTGGAAATCATTGATGGCTGGTTTAGAGACCAAATTGTTGTTTAGCATCGCCTATCACCCTCAAACCGACGGACAGACAGAAAGAATGAATCAAATATTAGAGGATATGTTAAGGATGCATGTAATGCATCAACCCAGAAAATGGGAAGACTACCTGCCATTGGTAGAATTTTCCTACAACAACGGCTACCAAGAATCCTTAAAGATGAGTCCCTTCGAGGTCCTCTATGGTAGGCCGTGTAATACTCCAGACAGCTGGAGTAAACCTGTAAACAAGATTTCTTTTGGACTCAATATGTTGAAAGAAATGGAACAACAAGTGACTCAGATAAAACAAAATCTGAAGGTCGCTCAGAACCGACAGAAAAGTTATGCCGACCAAAAGAGAACTCCAAGAGAGTTCAAAATGGGAGACCATGTATATCTAAGAATTAAGCCTAGAAGGAGTTCCCTGAAAATGGGAGCTTGTGCCAAGTTGGCACCCCGGTATTGTGGACCCTTTGAGGTTCTAGATAGAGTGGGACCTGTAGCCTATCGTCTAGCACTTCCTCCCACAGTAAAAGTACATAATGTTTTCCATGTTTCATTACCGAAGAAATATGTATATGAGGCTAATCATATAATTGACTGGTTTGTGATCCAGGTGGAACCGGAGGGAGAATTTCTACCAGAACCCCAATGCATATTGGACAGAAAGGAAACCCCGCTCCGAAACCGAACCATTGCACAGGTCAAGGTGCAGTGGAAACATTTTGGCCCATATGAGGCTACATGGGAAATGGAGGATGCCATGAAAGGCATATCCAATTTTGTTTGCATCTGAACATGCATGAAATGTTGATAGATAGAACATCGAGGACGATGTTCCTTTAAGGGGTAGGGAATTGTAACACTCTATTTCCCCTAGTTTGTAAAAATAACTGGACTGGCCAAGAACTGTGGAAAACTAAAAAATGTGAATATGTGATGTGAATGAACCTTGTGGAAAAGGTCGATGAATGTGAATAATATTATGAATTTATATTGCAGGACTGCTGAGAAGGGATATGCTGAAAAAGAGACCACGATGGTTGTAGAAAGGTGGTGGAAGGCACCTGGAAAGGTGGCGTTAACTTCCACCGAAAATCAATACCGTATTTGGACTCCACTGGCCCGGAGAACCAAAAGCGACTCGCTGGCCCCGAATTAAATGTCTCACAGGCTGGTAGGTAGATGGCTCCTCAAGAATTAAGGAGGGATGGGGAGGTGAACCACCCATATATAGAGCCATCAGTCCTGACCAACGCGAGAGAAATCGCACCACATGCAACCTCACAAGAGGATAAGGCGTGGGGGAGAAGTGATTGGGGTAGACGCGAGGGGAGAAAGAGAACTCCGACGATATGCAGGGTGGGTGATAGCAGAGAGGAAGGAGAGTAACCTTTTCTCCTGGTCGCTGGAAAACAGAGACGTAGTCTCACAACATCGTGGTCTCAACTTGGGGGTGGCTAGTGGTAAATCCATTGGGAGTCACTGAGCCTACGGTTGGGTGGAAATGAGCACCCCTCTCAGTAGATGCATAACCCCTGGTGTTAATTTCTGATAAGTGTTTTTCCTTTGGCATCTTGAAATATATGTATGCTGACATTTATGATCATAAGCAGTGAAATTTTGAACGATTTCATTATAAGAATATATGTATGGTGTCTTGATCAGTACTAGTAGTTGTAAGTTTATATGGAAAGACTACGTATGGCTTATGTTCTCATAAATCATTATTTATATGCATACTGATCTAATTCAGACTTCACTCCTAGTTCTCGAGAGAGAGATACCCTTATCTGCCTTAGATAGTACCCTGGGTAAACCTCCCCATAAAGATACCCTTCTCAAAAATCCCATCAAGAACCTGGAAAAAGGATGTGAAGGCGCAAGGCCTTAAGAAATCCCTGATAAGTATCGAATCGATGGACGAGATCCCATCGAGAGATTGGTGGTCACTCACGACCGTCAGATCGGAAGAAGAAACTGGAGTGTTAAGCGTCTTAACCCTGAATAGGTGTTGATCAACGGACGAGATCCCATCGGGAAATCTGTGGTCACCCATGACCGTTAGATTGGTAGGAGAAAGTAGGGGGTTAAATGCCTACCACTTTGTCTTTCTGTGTCTTCGTGGGTAGCGAAGAGATCGAGATCGTAGATCCCCAAGGTCCATGAGAACATCTGGACCATTGATTTTTCCACGTCCAGGAAGTCGTGGGAGAATGCACAAGTTAGGAACCTTTCTGAGCCGTCATATCTCGATTGGAAAACCCGAAAGCTGTTGGATTTGTCAGGAGATACCCAAGGGTTAAACCCCCAGTGAATAGGGGCGAAAGCCCCGAAATAGATCTGGACTGTCCGATTAAAGGAGGCCACGTGTCGTGAGATTTCCCATTTTGGGAAATCGGGAATCGGGAACTCGGGAGTCCTGGTGACGAGAGATCGGGGAATTCCATGGTAGAAACCCCGAAATATATTCGGGTCATCCGATTAAAGGAGGCCACGTGTCGTGAGATTTCCCATTTCGGGAAATCAGGAATCGGGAACTCAGGAGTTATGGTGACGAGGGATCGGGATGTTACATGGTGGAAACTCCGAAGCAGTTGTAGACCGTCCGATTTCGGGAGGCTATGTGTCAAGAGATTACCTGTTTTGGGGAATCGGGGATCGGGGATTCGGGAGTTCCGTTGAAAAAATGTCGGGTTCTCGCCTTGATAAATCCCGGCGGAAGAGAGAGTGTGGTCATGTGGGAAGAGGTCATATTGAGCAAGGCATAACCCAAGGGGATAATCACCGATTTAGACTTGTTTGTCACTTCGACGTTTCAGCACTCGGTATACCGAAGGGCATGTTCCCTCGTGCTCTCAAACCCCAAAATCCAGACTTATAAATATCAAGATGTTAGCATGTGGTTAAATACCGATGAACGGATGAGATTGTTTCAGAGGATCTCAGGGTCTATAAAGACCATTAGATGTGAGGAAGAGATGTCAACTTTAAGATGGGGTGCAAATGTGCCTTAGGGTAAGTGGCGAGCAGATCTGGAGAGCCAAAGTCCACCTGCCCAGATCTACGGCTGAGGCTTCATTCCAGGGCCCCCTTGCCATTCTGCCTTTAATGGGGGGGGTCCGAAATGGTGTGGCGTGCGAAGTGGGACCCGTCTCCTGTCACATCACCCACCATGTCGTGTTTCCCCTCTCGCCACCTGTACTCCACTGAACCGCGCGACAGGGCCATTCCTAATGGTCATTTGCTAACCCTGTAGGGATTCATCCCTATTGGCCAGTCACTAACCCTATCGGGGTTTGATGATTGCAGAGTCGAACGATTTGACATCCTTTTAGTGCCAAGGTGTGAAATACAAAGAGCTGCCATGATTATTTGACCTATGATCATGACCCTCGATCACATGGGAGCAGAGAGAGAGAAAGAGCTAGCTTACGCTAGGCCTTCGTAGATATTTCGGAGGCTCTAATTCTACATAAATCAATGAAAAATTGATTATGGTAGTGGGTATGTGACACCAGGTTGCCCCACCAATTCAAGGTGTTGTCTCTTAACTAAAAAATTTCTATCTTCGCCTTAGAGTTGGACGCATAGTCCCTTAAGGAAAAATACCTTGTCATGCCTTCCAACCATGCTTTCGCAAGTTCACTGGCACGACCCCCGACAAACTCTAGAAGTTTGATCTTTTGCAATTATCGAGTGATATCTTCAGGTGGAGGTCCTCCCCCTGAATCCCTTGATGCTTCTAGATTACCCGTTCCAGATGGTGGGGGTTCCACCTCGATCCCTGCTGGTTGTCGCCCCTTTAAAGTCTCATTTATGGCCTCCAACGAGTGCAGTATGAGGGCTAGTTCAGGCGATGGTGGTGGCGGCGCTGGTAGTGTTGGAAGTGCCTGTGACGATGCTCCCCTGCCTCAATTCCCTCAAGTCCTGACCATCCTGTATGATTTAACCTGCATCAACCAAAGTTGTCAGGGTGAGTTCAGGGACGTTTCAAATTGGTGCCACTCAAACTAGAAACAGGGTTAGGCGTAAGTTTTTCTTTACTTGTCTGTAAATAGATGTTAATCTCTTTAGGGGATTGGTTGGGTTAGGATTAAGCATCTAAGCTTGATTTCTTCACCTAAGAAAACTGTTGAATCCCTTACCCGGTAGCTACACTAGCCTTGTGCCATACTTACCAATTTCTCTAGCTTACTTTTCTAGTGTATGTCGCCTCCCTCCCGCTTGTCCTAGTCTAAGTCCTTTAAACTTCTTTCTTACAACTAATTATCCTTTGATGCTTGACTCATGAGCTTTCCTTGGCGCATTGTACATATGCATTGAATTGTGTGTCTTAGTGGCTGTAGGTGCGTGTCTTTAAGGATTGTAGAGTGGCTTTCGGCATTGGAACTTAGCGGTTATGTGTTGTGGTTATGTATTGCTTCCTGAATTGTGGTTGTATGATGTAGTTATCCTGAGACAATGCATTGAAGCTTAGTGTTTGACTTTGGTTGGTGGAATGGAATGGAGGGACTTGGCATTTGGCTTGTTTGAATAGCTATTTTTTTGTTTTTGTTTTGGAGTGCATGCCCTTTGAGCCCACTTGTGAGATCCTCCTCCCTGTGTCTTGATTCCTAGCACTTGGGCACTCAAACTTGGTTAACTAGTGTTGTATTGCAGGTGCTTAGCTCGGTGTTTTAGTTTAAAACTAATTAATCACATTAACTAGTTTTGAACTTAAACAAAACATAATATAATTTGAAACATTTAAAATTTAAAACCATTAACTAAATCATAGATTTAAAAACATAAATTTAAACCTAAAACATAATTTAACATTAACATTAATCCCTCATTTAATTAATTAATCATAATTACTTTTAATTAATTACTATACTTAGTTTTAATTTGCAGCATATATTTAAATATATATATGTATATTATATTATTTTTTTTTGTAAATAATTACTAAAAAAAAATTAACGATTTAAACGATTGAAATATAAATTTAGTAATAATTTAAAAAGTTAATTTATATAAATAAATAAAATATAAAATTAAATAAAATAAATAAAAAATATAGAAAGAAAAAAAAAATCAAATCGGGCACGCATGAAGCCCACGTGCCCATCCTTCTTCCTCCAGTGCCCTCCTATCTAAACCCTAACCCTAATTTCTTCATTCTTATCTCTTCAAACTCTACCCTCTCTTCCCTTTCACATTTCATTTTTTTTTAAGCATTCAAGGTGAAGGATGAGACCGATGTCCATAGCCATTTCCCTGCTAGGTCGACCCCGGTAACTCATGTTCCAGGAATGGAGTGTGTGTCTAGCACAGTGGCGCATTCCCTCGTTCCTCGGCAGATTATCTTGGCACTTGCTCATTCTAGTTGCATGTGGTATTTTCTGTTCGTTTTTTTTTTGTGTCATTGTTATTTAAAAAATTTTGTAGAGCCTACCGGCTACCCTTGGGCCGTGGCATTTTGGTCTTGGGTGTTGAGATTTGTGTTACAATGCTAATGCCTTTTGTGAACTGCTACATGGTTTGGCACTTGGTCTTGACCTAGGTGTTGGTCTAATTTTTTTCTTTTTACGCGTTGAGCACTAAGGGCTCCTTGTGTGCTGGCTTGGTTTGACACTTGTGCGTTGGCTTTGTTGTTTAGGCATTAAGACACAGGAAGGGAATATGCAATTTCAGCCTTATTTAGGTAATAAGACGCAGGAAGGGAAGTCAAGAAGCAGCGAAAGCTTCATTCCAGAACCCAAATCAGGTCTGGTGCCTTAAAGGAATGAAGAAATCCCATTTTGGGTCATGTCAATTTTTATGTTTTCTTCATTGTAATGCAAAACAAATGAGCGATATGTAGTTGGGAGCTTTTTAAAACTAGCCAAAAAGGATTTGGATGGAAGTTGACATTTACAGATCTTACATATCTGTTGTAATGTTTTTTTTTTCTTATTTTCCTGTCAATTGTTCTGGATTTATACGAATTGTTCTTTGAGTCAATGCTAGGATGCACAATGTCTAACAACATCTGAAACTATGCTTTAGATTAGTAACCCCAAAACTTACAATTATGCCACAGGAATTGCTTTGAATCTGAATGACTCAGATCACCCATCGTATTTGTTTTTTAAACATTATTGGGAAATGAGATTCAAACAAATGGGTTAAATTTGAGCTCCAGGTCGGTGAGGGTTGACTCTTGTGGTGAGTGGTTTTGGTTGTGTATTGTGACTGCGTGTGTGTATTGTGTTGTGTATTATGAAATGTGTTATCCTTGGATGCTTGGCACTGGCACTTAGTCTGCTAGGCTTGTATGTTGTTGCTCGACCTGTGGTTGTACGGTGTTGCGTGCCAAACAAGATCGGGGCTCGGAGCCAGGCCTGCGGGATATTTTTTTTTCTTTATTAATCAATTTTCTTTTGCTACACGCAGGTTTTTCTGTCGTGGCTTAGTCACTGGGCTGTGAAATTGGGCATGTACCCAATATATTTATGTGGGCTCCTCCTCCACGTGGTTGGGCGCTTGTGTTCTGTTTCCTACGGGCTCCTTACGGGATTCCTCTGTGGAACATTTTGTGAGGGTGCTATTTTGATTCTTGATTATGTATGCTTGGTGCATGGTTTGAGCATCGACTTGCATTGCATGTGGTTGCTAACCCGTGTTGTGTATTGGTGTGGTTGCAGGTCAGCCCAGATCTATATGGAGATTCGTATCCCCTAGAAAAATCTCAGGAGTACTGTATTTGAAAGCTGGTTTCCATGGTGGAGAAGAGTGGGTTTTCGATGAACATCCGACCTTGAAACTGTTCGTGGACATGCGCATGATAAAAACACACATTTCTGTACCCAAACAGAAAACGCATTCACAATCCCACCAGGCAGGGGTGCTATCATAATTTTCTTTTTTTTATTGAATATTGGGAGGCTGCGGAGGCTAAGAGGCGGGGACTGAAGTCCACGAGCTTGTAATTTAAGTATTCATATGTTGAGTTCTGGGGCAATCCAAGTTCATGCTGTCTAAGCTTAGATTTCAAATTTGTCTGAGGGTGAGAACTATTTATTAATAAAGAATATATATATATATATATATATATATATATATATATATATATATATATATATTTGTGTAGCTCGCGGCTCTTTGGCCATGGCTGAGTGTTGGGTTCAGGATGCCTGTTAAATGTCGGGTGTGTGGTGCAAGAAACAGGTCCATGGGCTCCTTCGTGGCTTCTCCTCAGTCCCGACTTTGATTTGCGTGTGGCTATGTAGTGCCTTCACATGTTTCTCGACAGATTGAACAAGAGCAGAAGCAAATACTTTTTATAATTGCAGGTTCGAGGTTTTTATGATGATAAAATATTTTCTTATTATATTTATATTTTTACTAATTGGTTTAACATATGTTTCTTGGATATAGTATTTTTTGTCACCAGATTTGTACATAAGTAAAATAATTTATAAAAAAAAATCTAAATAAGAAAAGAAAAGTTCTTATAGATTAAAAAATTAAAAAGGGTTTTGGCTAAATAATATAATTTAATGTATTTGATGATATCTCATCCCTATCAATTTGATTCAATTTATAATAATTTATTATATTTATTCACCACATAAACTTCCTCTTTTCTATCTCTTATCCAGGAGGGGAATAATATTATCCCGGAATACTGCAATCCTCTGTTTAGTTGAGGAAGTATAAACATCCTAAGTTGTAGCCTGTAGAACCTCCAAAGCCTGCGCCATGCTGCAAAGCTCTCCTACTTCTTTCTCTCCAGTCCTAGCACCACAAACTGCTGCATTCTAGAATTTTAGGGTGGGGAAGTTTGAGGAAAAGCATTCAATAATTTATT
>ML779728.1:2386807-2399929 GCA_009831015.1 Picea engelmannii
TGCCGATGATAGATGGTTAAACACAGAGTTAGAATGACTTTGTAGAATTGTGCTTTTTAACATAAATAGCAATTTGAGCCTTTGAGTACTAGACTGTTTTGCTTCTGTTTATGATTCCATAGGAAATGCTCAGTTTTGAGTTATTCATCAGAATTCAAATTCTTAGAATAGGTGTGTGCTTTATTTTTAGGATAGCATTCGAATAAAGACTAGACGCTTGCCTGCACATACTATGTATCAGCTCGAAGTATACCAACCCTGGTTTGACAATTTAGTGATTCAGGACACTTAAAAGCTACAATTTAGCAGCCTGACAGCGAGCGAGCAAGTTTAGTTCTCACTAGAGGAGATTCCATTTGAGGTCCAGATTCGTGGTCCTCACATGATCGGGATCATAAAGTTGCAAAAATTTTAACGTCAGATAAAGGTTCAAATTCGCGAGGTCAATCCTAGCCATTAGTGTTGGGAAGGGCATGTGGAACAGGATCAACAATTTTGTGATTTTGGAAGTCGAAAAATTCCAAGGGAAAAGTCATAAGGACTCGCGAAGTGAAAACTCGCGAAATGATCTAGACCATTCAATTCAGAAGGGCACGTTGTGCAGGATCAGGGATTTCGCAAGTTGGAAAAGTCCAAGGGCAAAGTTGCAAGGACTCGCGAAGTGAAAAATCACAAAATGATCTAGATCGTTCAATTTAGAAGGGCACGTGGCACAGGATCATCAATTTCACGGTTTCACGAGTCAGAAAATTCCAAGGGTAGAGTCATGAGGACTCGTGAAATGTGAAATTGCGATTTTATCTGAGCCATTGTATCAAGGAAAGCAGTGGACCATTGATCTAACTTTGGCACAGTCAGAGATTCGGGAATCGGGATAAGGGAGGTGAGTATCCTTTCAACTTCCCTAGACGTGAAATACAGATACGATAAAGATTAGATATGGACTATGGATCTTATAGGGATGTGGCAACCGATCTAATGGTTCACGGAAATGAATTTCAGGAGTTTTGGGAGCAATCATGGCCGTCAGATGCATAGAATAATCGACCGTCGATTTGAAGAAGGACAATTTTTCAATACCAGGTATCAGGAGAACGTAGTCAAGTGATGTGAATGCCCCCGAAATGAAAAATTGTGATGTGCCCAGGAGTTGGGCCCATGGTCATGGCCCGAGGTCGTATGTAGGACAAATGGGGTGAAGGAGAAGTTGGCACTAGGAGCTTTGGGAGCGTGAAGGAAAGAGTGTGAATTTCATGAGACTTGCACCAAAAGTTGAAGATGCTTGTGTGAGTTAAAGAATGAGACCATCATGGTTTCAAGGTGGCAAGTTGACTCAAAAGGCCACTAGCAACGCATGGTAGATCCCTAGGAGTTAAGTCCCATCCTGATCCCAATGAAGGAATTTAATGAAAAAAGGAGTGGTGGTTGAAACCTCTGCTCACTCCATAAATGGAAGGTATGGAAGGTTTGGTCATGGGGACTGAACCATCAGCCTGTGGTACTCCTGCAAGCAAATTTTCCTACAAAACCCATGCTGATCTAAGCTCATGTCTAACAGAATAATGCCCGCACAGTATGACAGAGCGGGCGCCGATTGGAAGCTTTGAATGTAGGGGTCTTATCACGCTCCTGGTAGTTGCAACAGTTTTGAGTATATATACTCAGTTTTGATATTTTGGTAGGGTTGATGGTTGAGCTAAGTTCTCATATTGTAACGTTTTAATGAAGCTCTAGTTCTCTGGTTATGTAACTTCATTTGAGACTTCTTGTTTAATGAAAGTCAGCTTCTCTTTCCATCTTATTTTCATCTGATATTGAATGTTCATGATTGAAGTATTCACATGGATTGTGGTGACTGTGTTGTAATGGATGTTTGATTGCAGTTCAATTATAGCGTTTTTAGTTTCCTGAAACTTTGAATTCAAGAGGATCTTGTTTTCAAAGTTTTTCCTCCTTAGGTTGTTGGAAGACATAATGTCTAGAGAAGACCTTTACATATTCTCCTCAATTTCTTCCTCCTACTCACCCTTACTACAAATTACTGGCTGAAGTTGATCAATACCTCATTTTCTTGTGTGTACTACCCCAATTTTCTAAGTTAAAATGATATTATCTTGAGTATGCCCCATTTGACCTCTTTAAATCCATTAACTGTGACATATAACCTGATGGGTGCTGGGCTTACCTCTGTCTCAATCCAGAGGTGACTTCTGGTTGTAACATGTTGTTTCAAATTCAAGTTCCTAAGACATAGATATGGTCTCTTGGGTAGGGGAAATAAAGACTACCCCAACACACACACTCTCCCTAGAAGAGGCTCCATCAAAAAACATATTCCAAACAAAGGTATTGGGAGGAGGATATTCACAAGAGGTAATAGGCTTCTTTCTGATTTCAATAGGTGTTTGAGGAGCATCAATGAGTTGTAACATATTTTTTCCTACATCAATATCAAGTGAAAAAATAGGGTGGTTTGTGTTAGCGATCAAAAATATGTTTCAAATTATTTTGACATCACATGATAAGATGATTATGAGGTTAAATATTTATTTATAAATCTTAAGTTTTAAAGTTTTTGAGACAGGCTTAAAATCATATCAATTCAATAAATTAAGGAATCCACATCTCAAATTACACCAAAAGAAAAATTTAAGATTTCGGCGGCTTGGTGGTCAAATTTACAGTGTTGAGAGCCACCAAAAAGCTCTCACTTTCGATGGCTAAAAGGATAAACACAAGACTGTTTGGCCGCCGAAATCGCAGAAGAGTCCAGAATGAACTTCTTTATGCGTAGATCACATTTTTTGGTTTCCATATTCTATGGAAATGATGTTTAATGAAGGATAATAATTATAGGATACAAATCATTCTCCTTTTCATGCTCTGAAAGCATATGATAAGAAGATGAAGCTGTGTTTTAAAAAAAATGTTGTGTTTTTACTGTGCTGAGTCATCATTTTCAAATGATGAATCTGAGCTACTGGAGAATCATTTTGAGAAACAGGAAGAGGATTTTGTTAATAACACTTCAAAGAACAATAAATTCATAGATTGAGAGAATCGAATCCATCTCTGAGCCCTAATTTTTGGATCTCAGAATTTCCCTGTTTGACATATGTGTTTGAAATGAAGATCCCGGGAAAATGAAAATGAATCTCAAAGAACAGAGAGAGGTTTTTTATCAAAACAAACCAATATACAAAAGCCTTTTTCATTTTGTACAAATATGTTTTTATTTGAGATATATAGGTCAATATTTGAGCAGCATATTTCTAGAAATTTCTATCTTTTCCAACCACCTCACAAATTCGAATTTGAGATAGAAAAAGAGGTTATCAGATCCATATTTTGAGGATATTGAAACTGATTTGTAAAGATTATTTAAATCCCACAGAGACACAGTTCAAGTGGAGGAAACAGTCTGAGGACTGTGGTTGACTTTGGAGACTTTCAGGCTTGTAATCTTAGACTTCTCATTGTACTTCAGTAATACAAGCTTCTTTTGCCATTTATGTTCAGACTTTCATATTATTTCTTATATGTACTTGTACTCGAACATATCGTTCATTGTTTCATGTTTGCGTGATGTATGATAACTCTCAACTTGTCATTACATCCATAAACTAGAAATTGCAAGTATTCTTTGCCTATTATAACTGGCCATTCTTATATGTTTTATTATACGTTTATGTTGGTATAGTAAGTAATTCTCCACATATTCACCTTTTATAAACTTTTTGAACACAATGGTTGAAAGCCTTGTCTAATTGAGTTTGTCTATGCATGTTTTGAGTAAGTGAGACTTGATTAAGCTCTCTAACTTGATCCACCTATTACAATTCATTAAGTTACCAAGCCCATTTCCTTTAACAGTCAAGGAAGGATTCCTGGAGTGATAACAAATTGGCGCCGTTGTCGGGGATGAAAGTGAAAGAAAAGTTTCCCTGGGAGAACGACATAGATAATATTCTTGATGGCAGACAAGAGACAGACATAAAATTTGACTATAATCATCTACCCGATGACTCCACATTCAAAGAGTCCACTGGGAAGGATCCAATTGACAGAAGATGAAGAGACTGGGTTCTAAATCCAGGTATCAGTTCTTTAGTTTGTTTTATGAGTTGTTATTGTTTTTTATCATCTCCTTCATACTTTTCCCTTCACATGTTAAGATAATTATCCTCTGTTTTGTATATTCTGATGATTATCAACCTTTTTTTATATATCCATCCTTAGAAGAAGATTTGTAGCCTGCTTTCATTGTAGATGTTGATTCAGTATTTTTGGCTTAGCTCATTCATAAAAATGATCACTGTATTCAAATTCCTTCTAAATCTGATAAGACATGTAACCTTGAAGAAATTAAGATTGATTCCAAACCTGTTCAAAGCTCAACGCCTTTTGACATTATTGTTGAACCTTGTCATCAATCTGCTAAATTTCATGATCAACCCACTGCCTTTCAAATTAAAATTAGGATGAATATGTTCAAGCCTTTGAGGTTGCCCCATATCCTTCATTCTTATCCTCTTGATTGTTATGAATATATTCCCTGGTTTTCTGGAGAGAATCAAGTTTCAGCTGAGAGGCACTTAGAATCCTTTGAGGATTTTGTTCATCGCTTTCAAATTGTTCATGAAGATGTCATTATGAAATTTTCTCTAAGTCATTGATCAGAGATGTTTCCATATGGTTTAAGAGTTTAATATATGACTCCATTAGCTCTTGGATCAAGTTCCCTGATGTTTTATTGAAGCATTGGGGTGAGGGTAAATCATTAGATTCATACCTTGCTGATTTTTGTGCTTTGAAGAGAGAGTAGGGTGAAGCTTTGCTTGTCTTCAATCGGAAATTTTACAACATCTACCATGATATACCTTTGGATATCCGGCCTATAGAGACAACTGCAATGATATATTATGTTATGGGATTGCATTCAGAACTTTCCCTTCTCCTGCTAGAAAGAAAGTCTTCATCCCTAAGAAGAATGTTTGAATATGCTCTAGAAGTGGAGGAGAACATCCATGCTTCTAGGAGGATCCAAGTGCAAGTTGATTTTGAAAATTTGCATGTACTTGAGCCAACAGAATTTCAATATCGTTCATATTTTGAGCAGGATGGTAAAGAATATAAAGCAGATTTGGAACAACAACAAGCATGTGAATTTATTTTAAATTGTAAATCGAATTCTTCAGTGATTGCAGATGTTTCAATGGACACTTATTCGTGTAAATTTTATGATCAGTATGAAAAATAGGATGAGCCTATGATAACTGATGATTGCATAGGAAATTATATATTTTCAACTGACTCTTATTCATATGTTTTTAACATTTCTTTATCATCATATTCTGAGCACTTTTCTGAAGAGAAAGTTATAATGATTGATGATCAAGCTCTCATCTCAAGAGAACAAGAAGGTGATCAATCTTCTAGAAAAGGAATAGTAATGGATGAGAAAAAGGCTGCCATAGATGTGAAGTTGTTTCCTGAATACCAGCATGTTTCCAATCTCAGTTTCAACGATCCAGTGGAAGCCTTCATGGAGTTATACTTTTTAAAGAACTTGAAAGTTTTATATTTCTTTAGCTTACACATGATTCAGGGAGAGTATGATTCCTTGAAAAAATTCTTATCACTGTTATCACATTTCAAACATCATCTACTGGTCAGTGATAAAGATAAGATTATCTCAATTTTAAAATTGCTTGGATGGCTGTTATGGAAGTCAACTTTTACCTAACTAAATTGTAGATTTGGTTATAGTAGAGTAGGGTGAGAAATAAGCTCGCTGCCCGAGATTTTTATTTTTCAGTTTATAGCAGAAATATCAGTCTATTGTGTGAATAAAGGCAAGTTTTGAAGATGTGCAGAGATCAGTTACACAAGTCTTGAAATTTTTCAGAGACTGGTTTCACAAGCCAAATGACTCCATGCCCAATGGCACTGCAAGTTTTGAAAGTTCAGAGAATGGTTGATTGTTGACTCCATAGCCTAATGGACAAGGAAACTGGAACTATGTGGTTCTTGAAACCTCATAGGGAGGATTTCATCCCTAATAGGAGCCAGATGTTAGCAATAAAAAAAAAATTCAAATTATTTTGAAATCACATGATAAGATGATTATGAGGTTAAAGATTTATTTATAAATCTTAAGTTTTAAAGGTTTTGAGACAGGCTTAAAATCATATCAATTCAATAAATTAAGGAATCCACATCTCAAATTACACCAAAAGAAAAATTTAAGCTTTCGGCGACTTAATGGTCAAATTTACAGTATTCAGAGCCGTCGAAAAGCTCTCACTTTCAGCGGCTAAAAGGATAAAAACAGGACTGTTTGGCCGTCGAAATCGCAGAAGAGTCCAAAATGAACTTATTTCTGCCCAGATCCCATTTTTTGGTTTCCAGATTCTGTGGGAATGATGTTAAATGAAGGATAATAATTATAGGATATATATCATTCTCCTTTTCAAGCTCTGGAATCATATGATAAGAAGATGAAGTTGCATTTTCAAAAAAATACTGCGTTTTTACTTTGCTGAGTCATCATTTTCAAATGATTAATATGAGCGAATGGAGAATCATTTTTAGAAATGGGCAGATTATTTTTTTACTAACATGTTAAAGAACAATAACTTCTCTCAATTTTCCTACAGGTGTCATAGATTGGGAGAATCGAATCCATCTCTGAGCCCTAATTTTCAGATCTTAGAATTTCCTTGTTTGGCACATGTGTTTGAAATGCAGATCCCAGGCAAATGAAAACAGATCTCAATGAACTGAGATAGGTTTTTTCTCAACAAACCAATATACAAAATAATGTTCCAGTTTGTACACAACTTTTTTGATTGGAGAGATATAGGTCAATATTTGAGCAACATATTTCCATAAATTTCTGTCTTTTCCAGCCACCTCACAAATTTGAATTTGAGATAGGAAAAGAGGTTATCAGATCCATATTTTGAGGATATTGAAACTTATTTGTAAAGATTATTTATATTCCACAGAGACACAGTTCAATTGGAGGAAACATTCTGAGGACTATGGTCGACTTTGGAGACTTTCAGGCTTGTAATCTTAGACTTCTCATTGTACTTCAGTAATACAAGCTTCTTTTTCCATTTATGTTCAGACTTTCATATTCTTTCTTATCTGTACTTGTACTCAAACATATAATTCATTGTTTCATGTTTGTCTAATGTATGATAACTTTCAACTTGTCATTACATCCATAAACTAGAAATTGCAAGTATTCTTTACCTATTATAACTAGCCATTCATATATGTTTTATTATATGTTTCTGCTGGTATAGTAAGAAATTCTCCACATATTCAACTTTTATAAACTTTTTGAACATAGTGGTTGAAATCCTTGTCTAGCTGAGTGTGTATATGGATGTTTTGAGTGAGTGAGACTTGATTAAGTTCTCTAACTTGATCCACCTATTACAATTCATTAAGTTACGAGGCCCATTTCCTTTAACAGTCAAGGAAGGATTCCTGTAGTGAGAATAGTTGGTAGGATTCTCTTCATCACTGATGATGTAGGCTAATTGTTCTTCCCTATAAATATTTCTATGTTATCCCCCAAACACAGGAATGGTGGCATATGAAAGGTCTGTCTGAAAAATTCCCCCTAGTCTTTTGATCCAAGATATTGACAAGAGCATCCCAAACTTAGGGGGGACATCAACCACCACAATATCCATGACCACACTTTTCATTGGCAATTGGAACAAGGAAATAACCAGGTCTTTAATAACCCCATGACACTTCACCTTTATGGAATCAAATGAGTATAGGTCATGGTAGGTTTTTGTAACTTCCAACCCAAGCTCAATGAAAGTTTGAGGAATGAGGTTATGAGATTCGTTTGAGTCCATCAAGTAGTTGTGCAACACTTTGTCAAGAATTTTCAATGATGTATAGAACGGAGGGGAAGAGTTATCCCTATATTCTACCAAAGGTCCCATGATGACAACTGGTTTTTCATCTTGGAGGTTGACTGAATCTGTGGGATAAGATGAAGGCTCAGGCTGTAGCATTTTGGAAAGGTACCTTTTGAACTCCTCATTCTTAATTAGCTCCAGAAAAGGTACAGGGATTTTAATTTTTTGAATCTCATTCTCAAAGCTAAAAGAGGAGGGAGGCTTCAAAATCTCCTTAACTTCTGGGGTAGGGATCTTAACCATTGCCTGAGGGTTTTGTGCCTCTTTTTCTTTGTTGCTAGCTACCACATCCTTAGCAAGATTCTTTGTTCTAGTAGGCTGATCAGACAGTCAGGATTTACCTCTTTCTTCTTTGACCTTAGGTTGTATCTATTTGGATTGACATTGGTCCCTTCCCCTTTCCTCAACTAATTTAGTTGGCTATCCATGAGAGACTCTTCATATTCATATTGGGTTAAATGAGGAGACAAAGAGGTGTCACCAAGACAATGGATTTAACGATTAACATCTTCTTCCTCTCCTTCTTCATTAGTAACCAGGTTATTTTGAAGAGGGGATTGGACTTTTTGATCATCCATATCCCTATTTCTCTGATATCTTTGGATGATCTGAGGGATATTATTGGGTATTTTGAAACTACCCTTATTATCAGTATTCTCGTTGTTCCTATAGATATGATGTCCTTCAAGTTTCAACTTCTCCATTTATACATAAAGTGGTTTTACCAGTTTTGTTAACTCATCCACTTGACGGTGGGTAGTAGAGGAATCAAAGGTTGAACCTTCAACCCTACCTTTTCTTTTGTCTCTATAAAATTTACTCCTATATTTTCCAGTTGCCAATATATTAGACTCTACTTCAAGGGTTGCATCTTGCATATGAGCTAAAGAGGTAGCTCATCTTTCTCTCAATAAGAGGAAAAACTCAAGGTCAAAAGTGTTGGAATAAGTAATATTGGGAGAGGTTTTTGTAGGATTTATTTCAGTGGGAATCTTGTTGTACATTTTATTAAATATTTTTGAGAAGTATGAAACAAATTCCCCCTCTTTCCTCTTAAGTGACCCAAATTCTGTAATGTAATAAATACAATCTTTTTTATCCCCACAATACCTCAAGAATGAATTATCCAGATCTTCGATCCCAACAATAGATCTAGGATTCAAGCTCCTAAACCAATTCCTATCCTCACCATCAAGTCTTTGTACAAATACTCTCATCCACACATCTTCATTTTCAGTGTTAAGGTTATCTGCATAACTATAAAAAGTTGAAAGGTGTTCTTCTATAGTTATGTCTTCCTCCCTGTGAACTTGGGCATGTACTTAAGGTAGTATGAAACTGGGAGAGAATTCATAGGCTGAGGTAAAACAAGAGGGGAATATCTGGAATCCACTATGGCATCCATCCTATTTATAGGAATATTAGCACCTTCCATTGGGATGTGAACTGTAGGAAAACAAGGGGGAGATGGAGCTTGGACAAGTAGGACTGCAACTTTGTTTCTAGGGGAAAGGGGAAGAGGTTGAGTGTTGGAGGAGAATTATATAGGGTTCAAAGGAAAATAAGTTCCCCCCTCTTTATTTACAACAACTTTGATAGGAAGAGGAGTAGGAAAAACCAATGTGGGAAAATATTCTAAGCTCCTGGGTCTAAACCACTTTACAATATCAGGGGAAACATGGGTTTCAAAACTTTCTCCTTCCAAATGAATAATGGAAGGGGGAAGTTCAATGGGAAATTTTTCAAAATATAAACTTCTAGAAACTCCAACAGATGGTATAAAAGGAGAATTGGATAGAGCCACTGGAGTTTTAAAAGAAGAATCATGTAAATCACCAGAATCACCTGGTATACTAGATGAAATTCCCTCTTGAGAGGTATTTCCTTTCTAGATAATATTCTCTAGCCCAGCTTCTGTTGTTTCCAGAGGTATAACTGAAACACTGGATTCTCCAGGTGCAAGTTTCAATCTTCAAGGTACTGATTTCTGAAGCACCTTCAGAATCAAAATTTCTTTGTCGTTCAATCCCAAGGAAATTTCTTCAATTTGTTCCCTGAAAATTGTGCCAAGAATTTTATCAGTGAGATTCACCCTCATATTGCAAGAGGATAAGCCCAATACCCATCAAAATGTTTGTGGAGGTTGGTTTATGAGTGGAGGTCAAATGGACAAAGCTCACCATAAGAATGTTTTAACACAGAAAACTGGACTAGCTATGCATAAGAAAATGAGATCCTCATTAACTTTATTCAGTGGCGTAAGGTTAAAGGTGAGAAGGATGAAGAATTAGTGAGGAAAATGGACAAGTATTCCATGAGAATCCATCCTTCAAGCAGCTTGGTGCAGAAAAACTCAGGCACACGAGAACTCTTGAAATTAAGTTTAAGATACTGAAATATATCACATCAAAATTATAATCAAACCTCCATTACAATACAACCACAACAACTTGTCTAGATCATCCATGCATGATCATTTCAGCATAAGAGGAAATAGGAAAATGAAAGAAAATACTAAAACAGGTCATAGTAGCATTATAATCAAACCTCCATTACAATACAACTAGAACATCTCATTTAGATCATCCATGCACGAGTGTTTCAACATAATAGGAAATAAGATGTTGAAAGAAACTGACTTCTATTAATGAGAAATTCTCAGGTGTCATACATAACCAGAGAACAACTCTGCTATCAAACTATTACAAGATAGGGAGCTCTGCTCAACTATCGACCTTAACAAATTCTTAAACTGATCTATTTATACTGAGATCATTGTACAACTGCTAGGAGAGTCATTTGGCCATCTCATCCAAGTCTTTTCATCTGTTCATCCTTCTGTCATACTGTGCGTGTTTCCTCCTATTAGAAAAAAACTCAGATTAGATTGGCCCTATAGGAAAAAACGTCCATCGTGGTACCTCGGGCTGAAAATTTTGTCTCCTCATCCATAGCTTCCATGCCCTCTATTTATGGAGTGAAATGAGGTTTCAACTACCATTCCTTATTCATTGACTGCTTTCTCCTCCTGATCGAGATGAGGCTTGAAGACTAGGGAGCGACCATGTGTTGTTATTGGGTTCAGAGATAGAAAAGCACGTGATTTCAAGGTCATCGAAAGTGGTTTCGACCCACACTGCTTTTAGGCTCGAAACTCACCACCTTCCACCATGTAGATTTCCCGTAATACCATAGTTTAGATTTTGGTCCGCTCAAGGATTTTAATTCTCGAGCATGTTGCAGCATCGAAATGAAGTGTAGTCATTGATCTAAACAGCCATGCGATCTGGGTGCACCTACTATTTTAGCACCCCCACTAAAATTTATCTTCCTTCCAACTATAACTTCCCTCCATCCACACTTAGATATGGCACTAAATTGAACTGCATAAGGGATCTCCACTGCTGAAAAATACACCTACATGTTTTCCTGTGCTCATGGTTGTCACTTGCGACCCTTGAAAATTTCATGTGATAACAGGATGATATGTATCAACTCTAAAAATATGTGGGATGAAGCTAAGGAGCCTTATGTTTTTCCAAAACACTGGAACCAAGTGTTGTTTTTACCTAGATGTGTTCGATCTAGATTGGTAGTTTGTATTAAAACACGACCCTATATCAAAACATATTTTTGAGAATAATAGTGTTATCATGCCAAGCGAGGAAGATAATGAGGGTGATGACCATAGAGAGTGATATGTACATGTTTTATTTCATCTTTAATATTGTTGTATCTTTTTGTTATATTCTTTATTTTGCTAATTATATTGTTTTTTATTCATCTTCTGATAGAGGAAATGTTAAGTTAATTATAACAAATCTTTGAACAATTTTAGTTGGTTAACACTCGGTTTGATGCATAATGTGTTTTTATTTCAAATTATTTGTGATTGCATGGAACAATTGCTATTTGAACATATTTATATGTCGTTGCATATATTTAAAAATATTTCATCTTCTTTAAATATTTTCAATTGTGAAATCCTAAAAAATGTTAAATGTTGAGTTGAAGTTTTAATGGGATATGAAATTCTACTTTTTATATTGATATAATTACATGTAATGATATGGTTCATATGCATGTTTAATACTACAACATTTTTGAGGATATGTTAACATGATGATTTAAAAACTGAGTTTATGTTCATTTATTTTGTAGAATTAAAAGTAAGATTAACAAAAAATATGGCTTATAATTAAAAAATTAAATTTATAACATGATTTTGTGATAATTTGTTTTTTAACTAAAGTAGTGTTTGTTAGTTTACATACTTTTATCATTTCTTTTGAAAATATTTATAAAATTATGCCCCCAATGTTGAGTAAAACCACAATTAATGAAGTAATATTTTAAAATTTGATAACAATGAACTTACGAAATAATGACAAAAATAACAAAAATAACAAAAAAAAGATTTGCATCCATAAAATTTTGAAGCCAATAGAATGCTTACCATTGGAGATCATAACTTCTTTATAATAACAATTTTTAGTGTAGAAGAGTCTATTCAGAAATAGTAATTAGTACAATGGAAATAATATTTATTCATATGTTATTTGTTTTTTGAAAAAAAAAAAAGTTAGAATGAATATTTATAATGAACTATCTACGCAATTATAGTTTCAATTTTATAATTATAGTTTCAACCATATTGAACTTTGTAATTTATAAAAATAAACATGATGATGATAACCATCTTATAACAAGCATACACAACATCTAAAATACACATTTATATTCGCTAGCTAACATCATCTAATTATATATACCTCTAGCACATATAAATGTCATTAATTAGCTATCACACATATCTAATAATTTAATAAGGCATCATCATTGTGATCACATCTAAAAAAACACAAGCATTTTCTAACATCATCATCACACACATCTAACAAACATCACTTAACATACACATATATAAATCACATTTAACATTAAACATATCTAACATGACCTAAACATGTACACATCAACATCAACATATAAATTAATTAAGTATATCATCATGATCAATAGGAAAAATGCACGTCTAATGAACAATGTTATAACATACACATCTATCAAGAACATTTAACATCCAAATCTAACATGACCTAACAATATACACATCAACATCAATATATAAATTAAGTACATCATCAACATGATCAATAAAAAAAAAAAA
>ML779728.1:2410383-2443602 GCA_009831015.1 Picea engelmannii
GAATCATCTTGTACTTGAACATTTAAGTGGGGTAAAAGGAGGTTCCCCCTCAAAGAGGCTTATTATCTGAAATTATCTCTTTTTCAAGGCGTTGAGTACTTTTCCTGAGGTTTTTATATGCTATATTGATGTTTGGTTCTTAATAGTTCCATTGTTTTTATAACTCGGGAGCTAGATAACTAATCCCGATTTCCTAGTGATAGAGCCTATCTTCTATTTAATACACAACTGTTTACAGAAGGTAAATGATTCCTTCAATGAAATGAGTAACTTCTCATGCCCGAAAAATGTTCTTAAACTCGTTATCTAATAGCACGTAGTGCCGAGAGATGAAGATGTCATTGATTATACGTGAGTCATCAACGAGAGTTGAGCTGAAATATTCGGTTTTGTTTGAGCAAGATGACAATGCCTGGAGTTATAGAGAACCTTCATACTAAAGTGAGCTGCAAAATCTAAGATAATAAGTCATGAATCCTTTAAGAATCATATTTAATCATTAAATAAAAGGAAATTAAAGAATTTTGATCAATGACCATAGCTTACTATACTTGCTAGATATTTGGTTATATGTGTGAAAATATAGATGAGTTTATGAGGTCAAAGATCAAATGAAGAGGTGAAAGAGTGGATATGGAGGTTGAAAAAAGTGTCAGTTTGGCAAGCCAACACTCTTGACAAGGGAATTCAAAATTATCTTCATGGTGGATAATGTTACATGTGCCAACTCACTAGATCAATACATTTATATCATTTTCAATATTAGGAATATCGTTTGTTTCTAGCTCATAGGAATTTTATATTCAACCTAACTTTTTCTAGATGCCTTGACTTTTTCTCATGGCTCACAAGGTTTGACTAGGATCACAGAGGTTGTATGTTCCCCATGAATTTTGCACTAGTCTGTCTATGTTCACAGAGATTGTATGTTCCCCCTAACTTTTGCACTAGACTGTCTATGCTCACAGAGGTTGTTCATTCCCCCTGAATTTTTCATTAGAATCACATAGCATATTGTTCATCCTGACTTTTTTTTTGACTCACAGAGGTTGTACGTTCCCCCTAGAGTTTTTCAATACCTCACAAAACTGGTTGATTCTCCAAATCTCCCTAGCTAGCCTGAGGGTGGCCCATATGGCCTCTCATTAGAGAATGACTGTCGATGCTTCCAAATTTAACACTCCCTCTCAATGAGGGAGTCATTCTCAGCCACACCAAGATTTAATCTCAGCTACACAAATTGTCTTGAGGTCAAAGGCTTGGTCAGGATATCAGCTACCTTCTCGCTCGTGGCTATGTACTGTAACTTTACAGTTTTTCTTTGGACCAAGTCTCGTATGTAGTGGTATCTCATGTCAATATGTTTTGAACTTTCATGAAATACTAGGTTCTCTATCAATTTTATGCAACTTTGATTATCATAGTGAACCACCGTCATCTCTAGCTTGTCGCCAAACAACCCAGAAACCAATTTTCTGGGCCATAATGCTTCCTTGCTAGCATCACTTACTACAATGTACTCAGTCTTTTTTGTACTCTGTGCAATGGATCCATGCTTTTGGCTTGACCAAGATATCATAGAGGATCCTAAACTGAAGCAATATCTAGAAGTACTCTTTCGATCCACTAGGCTTCCTTCCTAGTCTGCATTTGCATACCCATGCAGAAATAAACCACCACTGGTTGTATATCTTAGACCATAAGTAATGGTCCCTCTCAGATATCTCAATATGTGATTTGTTTCCACCCAGTGTCTCTGTCTCGATTCAATCATGAACTGACTCATTGCAATCATTGCATAGCATATATCTAGCCTAGTGTGGATCATGTACATCAATGATCCAATCAGTTCCCTATACATGGCGGGATCCACCAAATCTGAACCTATATCAGAATCATGTAGCTTCCTCAGGTTGGTAATCATCAGAGTAGACATGGATTTGCAATCCATCATACCAAACCTCTTTAGTACATCCACTGTGTATTTTCCTTGTGCCAAAAATATCTCGCCCTATCTTTTCCATACTTCCAATCCTAGGAAGTAGTGCATCAAGACTGAGTCTTTCATCTCAAATTATGAGGTTATCTCCCTCTTACACCAGGCTATTATCCCTTCATCTTCTGTTAGAAAGAGATCATCAACATACATGATTAGTATAACAGGTTGGTTACCTCTTACCTTGAAGTACATATTTTCATCAACATCACTTTTCTGAAAGCCTGGGATTTTAAGAAATCCATCAATCCTGTCATACCAAACTTTGGGAGCCTTTTTAAGACCATACAATGCCTTCCTTATCTTGCATACATGAGTTCCTTTGTTATGTAGTACAATACCATCTAGTTGTTCCAAAAAGACCTCCTTATCAATCTTTCCATTCAAGAATGTTGATTTTACATCCATCTGATGTAGCTTCGAACCAAAAACGGAAGCTAAAGAAATAATAGTTTGAATGGAGGTATACCTAGCTATAGGGGAAAAAGTCTCTTCATAGTCGATCCCTTCTTTTTGAGTGAAGTCTCTAGCTACAAATCTTGCTTTGAAATTTTCCACACTTCCATCAGTTGCATGTTTGATCTTATAGATCCATTTGGAAAAAACCACTGATTTGTCTTTTGGCCTCGGCACAATGTCCCAAACATTGTTCTTCATAATAGATCTATATCCCTCAAGCATGGCATCCTTCCATAATTGTAATTTATATTCTTATTAAAATGAAGAAAATGTTCGACATCACTAATGTTTCTCATCAATGCAACATAACCTCCAAACCTATGAGGCCTCTTCCTTTCCCTAAAAGTTGCTTTGGGAGAAACTATCCTTTCTGCTTCCTGTACTATTTCTTTAAGACACCCTGGCTTCCTTTTAGCTGGAGGTTCTTCAAGAGTTATTTATAACACTTCAACATGTTTTAAGGGCTCATTACTTGGCCCTTCATGAGGTTCCTCCCTCTAATCATATGAATATTCATTTTTAGAAGAGGGTGAAGCTGGCCGAACTACTTCTGATTCCTATTGAAGCTCTTTGGATTTCTTAAATGCATCTTCCTCATGGAATGTCACATCTCTGCTTACCTCTATTTTCCTTTGAACTGGTACATAAATCTTGTAAGCCTTGGAGATCTCACTGTACCCCACAAAAGCCCCTTTCTTTCTTGAGGGTTCCATCTTTTTCCTCTTTTCCTTAGGGACATGAAGATACACAATACACTCAAATATCCTTATATGCCCTACTTCAGGTTTGATCCTCGAGAAGACCTATTCAGGAGTCTTTTCCTTTAATATAGCATGTGGACACTTGTTCTGAATATACACGATAGTGGAGGTAGCTTCTGCCCATAAAGAATTTGGCAGATCCTGGTCAAACATCATTGCTTTCGCTACTTCACAAATTGTCCTTTTTTCCCACTTAGCAAATCCATTTTCCTGAGGGTTATATGGCACAATCAATTGTATCTTGATTCTTGCTGACTTGCAGAAATACTCAAACTGGATAGATTCAAACTCTCCTCCATTGTTTGTTCTAAGGATTTTGATGTGTTTTCCTATATGCTTTTCAATAAAGGCTTTATAATCTTTGAATTTATCAAACGTGTCACTTTTAGCTTTAAGGAAATATATCCAACATTTTCTTGAGTAATCATCAATAAAAATGACATAATACAAAAAACCATTGAGTCATGGATATGACATGGGACCAAATACATCAGAATGAACCAGATCTAAGATTGCCTGAGCTCTGTTGTCACTACTAGGAAATGTTTTCTTTATATTTTTACTTAGCATGCATCCCTTACAAATTTCATTTTTATTAAGAGAAATAGAGGGCATGCCACATACCATGTTCTATAGATCTGGAAGAGCTTTGTAATGAATATGTCCAAGTCTTGTGTTCCACAAATCATTGGAGCTAGTCGCATCATGAGCCAATGCTTGAACTAACTATCCTGACATGGCATACATTCATCCACTGCGAGTTCCAATGGGTTATGTTATACTTAAGTGGCTACCTTTAGCCCATAGCAGTTCCTTCATGTCCTAGAATATCACCCAATATCCCTTGTCCTCAAGGGTTGCAACTGATAGTAGATTCTTCTTGAGCCCTGGAACATATAATACGTCATCAAAATGAAGTCTATCCCCATATTCCAATCTGAAGGAGATAGATCCTACTCCCTATATCTTGTAACATTTGTCATCCCCAATCTCAACATGCTCTACAAATCATTTTGTCTCAAAATCTGAGAGGATCTCCTTGTACCCTGTCATGTGATTTGATGAACCACTGTCTACTAACCAAGTTTTCGGCCCCATGAAAACTGAACTGGATAAGGCAGAAACCAAGTAATATTCTTTTCTATTTTCTTTTTCATTAGAAGGAATTTTCTGATTTCTTTTGGATTCATCATCCTCAATAGTTGAGGCATGATGTTTCCCTTTCCTTGGATATTTCTTTCTAAACCAATAATCTTTAGCAAAATGACCCAACTTATTACAACTAAAGAATTTAATCTTATATGTATCAATATTCTTTCCTTTGAATGTACCTTTGGTGTTTGGCTTCCTTTGAGAGCCTTTCTGGAAAGTGCCTTTCTTCTTTCCCTTGAATCTTGGTGCTAAAGTTGAGTGCTCTTATTTCATTGGCCCTCTCTTGGTAGATATGCAACTCTCCTCCTGGAGGAAATCATGCCATAACCTCTCAAACATGGGTTGAATCTCTCTCCCAATTACACTGGATAACAGGGTTTGCCATGAAGAAGGAAGACCATAAAAAATGGCCTACACTAAATCATCATCATCCACTGTCACCCCTATGACCAAAAGATGATCTCTGATCTGGGCTATCCTGGAATAGAAATATGCCACTGATTCACCTTTCTCTGTCTTCAAATACTTAATCTTGTGCTTAAGTGTCCTCTTTTGACTTGGAGCATGTTTCTCATACATATTCACCAAGGTATCCATACAGTTCATGGCAGTGATTAACAGAGTCATTGCAGGCATTATACTATCTTTGAATGAGTTGAAGATGATTCACTTGTCCTTTGCCTTACTCTTCTTGAAGGCCTCTCTTCTTGCATTATTCATGGGTTCCTCCACCACTTTGGTCACATATTTCTCAAGATCATGCTCTTGCAAGATATTTGTTATCCAGAGCTTCCACACATTGAAGTTGGTAGCTCCTTCGAGCCTATCCTTGGCCCTGACTGAAATGGAGCATTCCATGGATTTTGTTCGACAACACAGGTATTCCAACAGAGGATGAACACCTTCAGTAACCACTCACATAACCAGATCTAAGATCAACACACTGATGTTTTCACGTGGTAAAACCCCTATGGGGAAACATCCACTGCCCTAGCCAATGCAACCACTTGGAGCAGTTTATTAATGCAAAGAAAAAGATTACAGAGAGATTTTACAAGAGAGTTTCTCACAATCGATCATTCGGAAAATGACAATCCATGCTCTTTAAATAGAGATCATGGACCAATCAGGTGTTAAGCCACGGATCAATGGCTATTAATATCGAGGAGAGTGTGAACCGTTTAATCACTCTATGTCGAGAACATATCATGACCGTCATATTTCCTAACTACAAATGCATACTAATGCATACTAAAGAAACACACTTTTACCTAACAATACATTAGACCAATTAGGTCTTAACTAACTCCTAAGTGTCTAAATATCCTAACATCCCCCTTAAGAACAACTTGGGATAGGATTGAAGGATTTACAATAGTGACACAATAGGAGAAGGAAGGAGGCATTAGAGCCTATCCCCCGTTAATGACAACTTCCTGAACTCCTAACATAGATTGAAGTTTGGAGAACTTCACTTTTGTAAGAGACTTTGTGAAAATTTCTGCAACTTGATCTTCTATAGGGAAAAAGAGCAGTTCAATAACTTGATCATGAATGAGTTTTCTGATGAAATGCATGTGTAGCTCTATGTGCTTGTTGCGCTGATGTTGAAATGGGTCTTTGGCAATCTTGATGGCACTTTGATTGTCGTTCCAAAGGCTGGTCAGATGCTACTGCTCAAATCCAAACTCTGAAAGGATCTATCGAAGCCACAAGGCTTCCTAACTTGCATTTACCACTGATTGGTACTCTTCTTCTGCTGAAGAAAGTGCAATAGCTTGTTGTTTTTTACAGGCACAAGTGACAGTTCCTGAACCAAGGCTGAAAACATAACCCGTAGTGGACTTCTGATCATCAGGGTCACTGACCCACTCTGAATCAGTGAATCCAACCAATAAAGGAGTCCCCCCTGAACTATAATGTATCCCGAACTGAATTGTACCACAGACATAGTGAAGTATCCTTTTAGCCATTTTCCAATGGATTTCATGGGGTGTTTTCATATACCAGGCAATAAGACCAACAACAAAGGAAATATCAGGATGGGTATGAGTCAATTATAAGAGGCTACCAACTAACTGACGGTACAGGGTGGCATCAACTTCAGGAGAAGTACAAGTGGCAGTAAGCTTGACTCTAGACTGGAAGGGAGAAGGGGTTGATTTACAATCATCCATGTGAAAGTGACGAAGAAGGTCACAAGAATACTTAGACTAGGAAAGAAAAATTCCTTCATTGGTCTGAAAAACTTGGAGGCCAAGGAAATAGTGCAAAAAGCCTAAGTCGGTCATTTCAAAATTCTTCTTTAAGTCCATTTTTCACATGGTTTAAAATTTTTGGGTCACTACCAGTAAGGATAAGGTCATCGACATAAAGGACAAGGATTATGAGATGGATTCCTACTTTCTTGGTATAGACATTAGGATCAGAATGTCATCTAGAGAATCTAATGGCAATAAGAAAGTTGTCCATTTTAGCATACCAAGCTCGTGGAGCTTGCTTGAGACCATAAAGAGATTTCTTGAGGCAAAAAACAAGGCTAGAGCCATTCTAGATATATCCAGGAGGTTGTTCCATGTATATTTATTCTTTCAAATCACCATGCAAGAAGGCATATTTAACATCCATCTGATGGACCTCCCATTTATGTGAGGCGGCAAGGGCAAGAACAAGGAAGATGGAATTAATTTTGGCTATAGGGGAAAAGGTTTCATTATAGTCAATTCCTTCAACTTGGTAAAATCCTTTGGAAACTAACCGAGTCTTGTGTCTTTCAACACTTCCATCTGATGCATACTTAGTTCTGTAGACCCATTTACATCTGACAAGTTTTCTTCCTTTTGGAAGAGGTACAAGATCCCAAGTATTGTTTTCCATTAAAGAACGATACTCTTCATTCATTGTTGTATCCCAATCTGGATGAATTGAAGCTTTTACAAATGTCTTTAGATTGTGAGTCTCTAAAACTTGAGCCAAAAGAGAAGAGGCTTGCTGGAACTGTGAACGTGTTCAATGTTGATTTGAAGGATCACCGACAATATCACCAGCTGCTTCTCGTGTTGAACGGACCCATCTAGGAAGCAGTGGAACTGGTGCTTGTTCAGTTTCAAAGGAGTCATCTGGAGGAATGTCATCAGGTGGAGGTGGATTATCATCCTCACTTTCATCATCTAAAGAAGAAACCAGAATAGGAAAAGAAGAAGGCACAAACACCGAAGATGGCTCGTAGGCTGAAGAAGGCACAACTACCGAATTAGGCTCACAGGCCAAGAGATTTTCATCAAATTTAACATCTCTTCTAAGAATACTTTCATTACAATGTGGTTGAAGAAGTCTATAACCTTTGACATCTTCAAAATAACCAACAAATATACACTTCTCACTTTTAGGCTGCAATTCTTTCCTTTTCTCATCTGGAATGTGAGCCCATGCTATACTACCAAATACACGGAAGTGACTTACATCTGGTTTAATTTTAGTCCAAGATTCTTCCAGTGTTATATTTTTAAGAGCCTTTGTGGGAGTGTGATTGACTATGTAATTTGCACTGTTGATCGCTTTTGTCCAATACTTTAGACTTAATCCCTTAGATTGGATCATACAATTTTCCATTTATTTTAATGTGTGGTTCTTTTGTTCATCAACACCATTTTGTTGTGATGTATATGGAATAGTGTGTTGCATTTGGATTCCCTATGTAGTGCAATAACTTGTAAAATTATTGTTCACATATTCGCCTCCATTATTTGTTCTTAACTTTTGAATTTGACGTCCAGATTGCTTTTCTACAAGAGCCTTGTAGGACAAAAACTTGTCAAAAACTTCACTCTTAAGTTTTAATAAGTAAACCCAAGTACGTCTGGAAAAATCATCAATGAAAGTTAAGAAATACTTGCACCCAGAAAAGGAAGGAGAAGAAAGTGGACCACACAAATCACTGTGAACAAGATGTAAAGGGCCCAAGGCATGCCAAGAGGCATGTTTGTTAAAAATGTCCCGCTGATGTTTGCCGAGAAAACTACAGGCACAAACACCATCTCTGCATGAAACAAGAGGAAGACCAGTCACCATCTGTTGATTACATAGTTGTTGCAATGAGCGATAGTTTAGATGACCAAACCGCTCATGCCAAAGTTTTCTCAAGTCATCGCTATGAGAAACAAAAACTGATGAAAAAGCTAATGACCCAAAGTTGTCAAACTTGTACAGCCTAGTAATATCATTAGCAATTCCAATTTCAAGAACATACTTAGGATCTTTTAGATCCTTAATTACAACTTGGTGAGGTGAAAACTTGACGGTTTTACCTTCACCTGAATGAGTGATTTGATATACTGATAGAAGGTTACAAGAAAGACTTGGAACACATAATACATCATTGAAATGACCATTATCTATGTGAACTATTCCAGATCCTACAACACTAAGAGATCTATCATCACCAACAAATATTTTCTTGGTGTTACATTCATTTAGAGCAGAAAATATGGCTTTATCCTTAGCCATATGATAAGATGCTCCTGAATCAATAAGCCACTCATCAGAAGAAGTAGTAGTAGTAGAATTTGAATTGAAGGAGAAACCAGAAGAAGAAAGTGCATGTCCATGAGAAGAAGAAGTAGAGTCAATACTAATGTTGTGCTTCTTCATCGCTGCTTCTAAAGATGCCATCTTATTGAAACATTTGGACTCATCATGACCATCTTTATCACAAAATTTGTGATGTCTGTTAGTATTCTTACTTTTATATTTTGCTCCTTTGTCACTAGTGGGAGCTGAAGTTGTCTGAGTAGGTTTGGGACCCTTGTTTTTTTTTGTAGCGAGGATGTTGCTTCTTGGGATACTTCAATTTATCTTTCTGTTGGGTAACTAAGGCTTTGTTGGAGGGACCTGCAGTGTTGATCACTCCAAATTGTACAAGATTATCTTCCTCTTGAATTAAAAAAGAAAAAAAGGAATTAAGAGTGGGTTTTTCATAAGATTCTTCCCCTAGAGCCTCTCTCATGGCATAAAAGGTAGATACAAACACAAAATATGCACTACCTAGATTAGAAATAATAAGATAGATGCATCTCTCTTCCTCCATCTTTATCTTACATTATTCACATAAAAATTTTAGTGTTTTAAACCTAGATAGATAGTCTCCAAGGCAAGAAAAATCATTTGGACTCAAGGTCAGTATTTGATTTTCTAACTGTTGTGCTCAAATAATATTGAGTTTACCAAACACAGATTCAATTGTGTTCCAAGATTCTTTGGGGTCATCAATATCTTGAAGGTGGTACTTTAAATCAAGAGATATGGAAATTCTGATTAGTCCACTTATCCCACTTAAGCTTCGTCATTCCTATTATCCCACTTGGCTTTATTATCAACATCAGTGGGTGCTTTTTCCTTTCCCAAGGTAATCTGGTACAAGCCTTTACTTCTTAATAAATCTTCCATATGAGATTTCCATTGGAAGTAGTTGTTGTTGGTTAGCAAGATAGTACTTGCAGAATCCATATTAAATATGAAGATAATGTGGATTTAAAAACTGAAACTGATTATCTAGATGGAAAGAGCTCAAAAAGTTATGTGGTTTTAAAAAAAACGGACTTCCGATGTTAGAGTTATGCCCTTTTTAAAAAAGGCACAATCGGTAACCAAATGACCACCTGATTGTGTAAGTTGCTTTATGAAGTAACCCACTTTTATAAAGAGAAGTGGAGATCACTTTTACAATGAAGTTACTTTATAACATAAAAGATGCCTGCAAAATAAATAACTCAAAAATAAAATATTAAAGCTACTTATAGTGATTCACTTTTATACTTGAAGTGAAATACACTTTACAATTTTAGCATGAACTTTTTCAAAAAAGGTAACAAAAGAGAGACTTGAACTCAAGACCTCTTACTTAATAAGGCAAATTTTAACCAAATGATCTAGAAAAACATATTGTAATATTCAGAAGGAGGATTTTTGTTTTTTTTGTTGTTGAAGACGGCCTTGGAGAGCGTGCTAAAAAAAAAAAACATTTCACACAAGAAAAAAATTTCTCTTCTCGATGACAACAAGGGTTAGATCTCGGTTAACTTACATAGAAGATGCACCTTTTTCTATCTGTTTCTGATTTTTCGAGATCACACAGAGCATGGGGAAAAGAGTATATGCAGATATAAAAGAGTAGCAACCCGGAAATAAATAAAACAAAACCAAAATAAAACCAAAATACTACTCTGCAAAAAATTTAAAAAATGTGTATTCAAGCTTTATACCTCCACATATGACTGTAATGGTCGTATCTTGGGCAAACAAAAACCTTTTCGAGTGAAATGAAAAGTGTTCTTGAATGAAACGAGCACTACAAACGCAATGGAACAGTCCTCTCAACCCAGAAATGTATGAAAAAGATAGAAAATGGAGATGAGGAAACTCGGCTTCACGATCTCGATCTACAATAGGGGCGGGTCTTCAAACAAGCTCTGATACCATGTTCAACAACATAGGTATTACAACAGAGGATGAAAACCTTCAGTAACCACTCACATAACCAGATCTAAGATCAACACACTGATGTTTTCATGTGGTAAAACCCCTATGGGGAAACATCCACGGCCCCAGCCAACGCGACCACTTGGAGAAGTTTATTAATGCAAAGAAAAAGATTACAGAGAGATTTTACAAGAGATTTTCTCACAATCGATCATTCGAAAAATGACCCTTCATGCTCTTTAAATATATATCATGGACTAATTGGGTGTTAAGCCATGGATCAATGGCCACTGAGATCGAGGAGAGTATGAACCGTCGAATCGCTCTATGTCGGGAACATATCGTGACTGTCGGATTTCCTAACTACAAATGCATACTAAAGAAACAAACTAAGAAACACACTTTTACCTAACGACACATTAGACCAAGTATATCTTAACTAACTCCTAAGTATCTAAATATCCTAATAGACTTCACACTGGAAACTTAATCAAGCTAGCTTGGATCTGTGTGTACCTATTGCTTCACTTCAACAAGTTTAAGACACCCTAAGCTCTAATACCATGTTAAAATATGAACTTGATTTTTTATGCAGATTAATTCTTTTATTTTTTTCAACACTTTGATTCCATCTTAATACACTTCAACAATACCAAATAATAACCAAATAGAAATAACTATGTAGATAAGTAAGCATGCACATCAACAACACATATACCCTAGGGAAACCCTGTACAGGGAGAAAAACCCCAACAAACGATATTCCTTTATTGCATTAATAATGTAAGATCACTTACAAATATCCACCATAAATGTTATGATCTTAAAGAGATTTCCAAGATTACTCTGACCTGAAAAATACCTAAGAGACCTTGTTGAAATACACCTCTGATATGTTGCCTCTATTTCTGATATACAACACTGATATGCTTCTTTGGTATGCTGCCTCTTTATCATTGATATGCGCCTCTATTGCTTCACCCTTAACCTGCATATCAAAACTGTGTTGAAGAGAGGGGTCGACCTCTGCTTCTATAGGTTGAAGAGGAGAAGAGGAGAGGCTCGAAATAGTAATGTTTTTGCATTCTTTAATAATAACTCAGCTTCATACTTTAGCTCGAACTAAACTTGAGACTGGTATACTCTAGTTCGAAAATAGAACTAGAATTGAGACTTCAGTTACAACTCAACATTACACTTTAGTTCGAAAATAGAACTAGACTTGAGACTGGTATACTTTAGTTTGAAAATAGAACTAGACTTGAGACTGGTATACTTTAGTTCGAAAATAGAACTAGACTTGAGACTTTAGTTAAAAATCAACATTACACTTTACTTCAAAAATAGAACTAGACTTGAGACTTCATTTACAACTCAGCATTACACTTTAGTTCGAAAATAGAACTAGACTTGAGACTTCAGTTACAACTCAACATTACACTTTAGTTCGAAAATAGAACTAAACTTGAGACTTCAGTTACAACTCAACATTATACTTTAGTTCAAAAATAGAACTAGACTTGAGACTTCAGTTACAACTCGACTCTTGACAAGGAAATTCGAAATTCTCTTCATGGTGGATAATGTTACACATAACCACACACTAAATAAATACATTTATATCATTTGTGATATTAGGAATATCGTTTGTTTCTAGCTCATAGGAATTTTATATTCAACCTACCTTTTGCTAGATCCCTTGAATTTTTCTCATGGCTCACAAGGTTTGACTAGGCTCATAGAGGTTGTACGTTCCCCCTGACTTTTTCACTAGTCTGTTTATGCTCATAGAGGTTGTACGTTCCCCCTGAATTTTTCACTAGACTATATGTTCTCACAGAGGTTGTACATTCCCCCTAACTTTTGCATTAGACTCACATAGCATCTCATTCGTCTTGACTATTGGTTTGACTCACAGAGGTTGTAAGTTCCCCCTGGCTTTTGTTAATACCTGACAATACTAGTTGATTCTCCAAATCTCCCTGGCTAGCCTCAAGGTGGCCCATATGGCCTCTCATTGGAGAACGACTATTGATGCTGCCAAATTTAACATAGGAGGCATGGTTGTGACGTACTAAGAAAAACTAAATTTTCCCACCGTTTGGAAAAATTAAAAATTCACACACCAAGAAACAGATGAAAGGAAGGAAACCAAAGAAATCACTGATGGTAGGGCGCTTTATATAGGAAAATTTTTCACCAGTGCTTTTGTACTCTACAACACTAAAAATGGTAAAAATGATTTTTATCATTGGTAATTTTTTTTTATAAAACCATGTTCCGATGCACCTGATGCACAACCACATTGGGGCATACATGTTTAATGGGCGCACCAGTTATATATATATTTTTAAAATGGTCCTAACATGACGCGTGTGTTTTTGGGCATATGTGTGCACCGATGCATTTACTACTACATAGTGCACTGTCGTACATATTTTGAAAAATACAATGGTGCGGAAAATTTTGTTTAAGCATGACATGATACAGTATAATAATATATTCCCCATTGCGACCATTTTTACATAGAGAACCCTATACATTTGGAAATTAACCCTAACATGGTGCTCCATATTGGAGCACTGGTGTGCATCGGTGCGCATGATACAATGGAGTGCACCGGAATATATTTTTTGACACAATCCTACATTGGTGCGTAAATGTTTTTTATTTAACCATATAACGGTGCTCTCTACTAATAGTGCATCAATTCTTCCAGTGTTATGTTGTGCACCAGAGATTTTTTAAAGAATATATTAAGGTGTGTTATTATTTCCCGGTGCGTCATTATTTTTGTAGCGCACTGGATACTATATTTTTTTATTTGAAATAACCCTACTACGATGTGCCAGTTTTGAGGGCACCAATGCACCTATTGTATAAAATTCACTAGTGTGTTATGTACTTATAAAAGCACCAGAATAAAAACATCCACTAAAACGTATGGTCGCTCACTGCCGCTAGTATCATCTACTATAAACAAATTTTTGGGATATTTTTATTGGGGCGTCCGCAAAAACCTTCGTTATAGGGTCTTTTCCTTGTAGTGAAAAGATTTAAATAACCATGTTGTCCACAATGCCAAAACATATTTCTAGGCATCCTGAAAAAAATATCTTTTTTTTTTGTGTTATAGATGAAAATTGGCTAAGGAGAGAAATAAGATAAGAGTTGAAACTACTATTTGAAAAAATAAATGAACATAGCATAAGAGATATGCATCCAATGCCTAGAAATTGAAACTAAAAGTGCTAAAATAAAATAACTCAAAAGAAATAAAAAAATTTAGCGAAGCTCATTATGATAAAAAGGTCTAAAGATAAACATTATGTTTGATGAAAGTAATTAAAGAAAATGTTGTTTGTGGAGCCTGATTATCTTCTTGATTCAGAGGTCTTTGTTTTAAACCATTTTTATACCCCATGAAGACTTTACACCCCAAAAGAATGTACACGCATCCACACGGGGGAGTGCAGAGGGGGGTTACCCCGCCTGCACTGTCCGGGGGGACTATCCCTTCGGCTGGGGTTTGCGGGTGAAGCCCTCGAAGGAAAAGTTGCCTTGTAAATGTATATTGTAATTTCATTGTAAATATGGACAGTTCATTATAAGGTTGCAGATCTGACGATAGAAGTTATGTTAGGGTTTTTTCCCCTAGAAGGAAACCCTCTTTTATGAGGTAAATGTATTGCGGCTATGCATCATTGTGAATATTGTATTATGAGAGAGGAGACTATGAGAGAAAGAAGAGGAAGTTACAGTGGGTGTGTTGCAGGTTGTATCCCTTCATTTGTTGGACAATAATAAAGGAAGGACTTGGCAATTCCTCTAGTGGATGTAGCCCACACTGGGTGAACCATGTATATCTGTGTATCTATTGTATTGTGTATCTTTTGTGTTTTATTTTCGCATTTATTTTATTTTATTGCTCCATGATGTTGTTTTTCTAACATAAAAAAGTAGACTTGAAAGAAATTATTTGAACAAATCCAACTCCAAAATAATCATTCAAAGAAATGTAAGGAATTGGACTAGTTTCAATCTCAAATGGGTAGAATTAATCACTCAAACTTTCAATTCACTATGTGTGGGACAGCAAGCCCAAAAATCATAAGAATCTCAATCAAACAAATTTTTAGATTAGAATCATGTGGATATGAGATGGAAAAGATATGAGTGTTCATTTTCATCACAAGATAGAATAAATAATATCCTTTTAAAATATACCACTTGGGAGATAACCCAATGCTTCAAAAATATTGACATGGTGATCAAGCATAAAAATCAACGATCTAAAAACTACACAGCGCATAGAAAACAAATTTGAGAATGAGATGAAGCAAATTTTCCCCATATCAAAATTACATTGAAAAAATCAATCAAGGGAAAATTAATGTGCAAGCCTTGTATTTATTTCCACCCCTTCAAAGAAAATCATTTATTGTTTAGCCAATAGTAATGAAAAGAGAATGCAAACAAAAAAGTAATTAAACAAACTAGAAAGAAAATATAAACTAAGAAAATGAAAGACACTATTCTATTCTACCCTAATCCTATCCTATGCTACAAATGGATGAAAAATGAGTCATGTAAAGTCATAATTCCAATTTGTCCATCCATATAATCACAATCCTGTAGACATATGTTCAAGGCAAAATATTAGAAACAAAACTTGGAGTAAAGAAAGAGTAAAAGTGGGAAACAGTAAAGCATGATAAAATCTATTCACCACATTAAACATGTGACAATGATAATTCATGGGAATTTTATCCAAGTGATATATCTCCAACCATGTTTCAATTCTACCATAAAATCTACCATGACTACCATATAATTAATAGAGGGAGTTCAATGGAAAGTAGCATACCAAATGAGAATCGTGCATAGAATACGTGTGAGGTGTTTCCAATGAGAGGATATTCATGATAATAAAGTTGTTTATCCCTGATGACAAACCAAAATAATAAGGTCCTAACATAACCATCAGCATAGACCAAAGTGCCTCATTATCTTGGAAAGCCTCCCTAGACTCACACTTTAAGTAACCATTAACTTGAGACAAATTGGTGGAAACAAATGATCTACATAGACTAGCATCCACCATGGTATGAGAGGTAATTTCAAGACAATTGTGAGATCCACTAGTATTAATAATATCCATTAAAGGGATACCTGAACACGAAGATTCAATATTGATCAAGAATGAAGATGAGAAAGAAGAAGACACGGTATGATATACATCTACTATAGCATTCTCTGTATCACATGAAAAAGGATGACAAGGCATAGAATTAATAAGTTCATGGGAAGAGGCCTTATCCTCTCTATCTTCCATATGTACATTTCCCCCATCGAGTATTTCAAAAGGGGTCAGCCCCATTGAGTCTATTTGATTTGTATGGTGGGTGGTTGACTGTAAATTCAAAATATTAAAGAGATTAGGATACAAATGAAAATAAGTGGAAGAATTAAGAGACATAAAATATTCTCCAGAACAAGAACAATTTTTAGAAAGTGACTCCCTCCACGGTATTTCCTCCTCTTTAAAACATCATTTAATGATTGTGAATTCGTGGGCTCCACACTAGGAGTGGTTTCACAATCAACACGTTCTTCCTCAAGATGGTTTTCCTCTTCCAAATTAAAAGTAGATTGTTGAGATAGAATATGTATCTCTTGCATGTTCATTTCTTCTTCTTAAGTAAAAAAATCTTCATCCTTGTCTTTCTCCTGCACCATATGAGAATCTGACATATCTTCCAAAGCATATTCATGGTTAGAAGAGATAAGAAAGTCATAAGAATCATTAGAGAAATAGGTTTCAATAAATGAACTATCATAAATAGGAAAAAATTATTGTTCTATGTCACTTGAACTAGGAGAATTTAAAACATCAGGAAAATCTAAATCAACATAAATTAATTTATAATTATCCATGTGTGAGGAAGGATTCATTTTAAGTGTTTCTAGAGTTTCTTCATTAACAAAATGATCAACATCCAAGTTTTTCTCCATAGATCCCTCCCCGATTTATTGTGATGCGAAATAAGAGAGATGATAATGAGAGCCTGACATAACCATCAGTGTCACCCAAAGTGTCCCATTATCAACAATAAAATCATCCTCCTGGGTAGCTACAAAAAAATATGAACTTGAATTTACAACAAACGAGGTCTCTTTTTCATCACAAAGAAAGAAATGGGAAATGGAGTGATGAGAGGATACATATATTTCTTCTGGAAAATAATTCTCCATTTGATCTATATCCCCCATAGTAAAGAAATATCCAGACATATGAAATCCATTTAAACCATTAGCCTTTTCAATATTTTCATTTAAATCCAAATCAACATGTGAAGAAAGATTAAAACGTGATTTAGATTTTTTATCCATTGATTTGTGTGTTTCATTAATAAGAGAAACTAAATAGGATATCAAATCATTCATAGAGGGCCTATGATCTAAAGGAAATCTATAGCAAAGATATGTAAATATGATAACAAAATATTTAAGAGATTCCTCTTCATTCTTCCTAAGTTTTGAAATTTCTTCACACTATTTATTATAATAATAATTCTCAAAAGCATGCAAAAATTTACGCATAAATAGTTCCCATGTGTGAATAGGGGAAGAAAAATTCTCACACCAAATATTAACCCAACCTTCAAAAGTGAGAGTGAATAGCCTACAAATGATAGTTCTATTAGTAATATTGTGAGAACCACAAAATTTCCAGAAATTAAAAGTATGTTCAGATGCAAATTTTTCACTTTCGCCATCAAATATGAGTTGTGACAAGAAATGTAAAATATTTCTAGGAGGTTTGGGAGGTACAACACCAGAAAAAACACCTCCATAAATGGATATGGGATGGAGACATAAATAAATTAAAAAAAAAAAAAAAATTAACAAGAATGACTCCACGAGCTCAGCTTATGATTTGGCCCTCCTTCTAGTGCCATTTTTGTTGACGGTTCTAAATGAATTGTCAAGAAAATGAGGGAGAACGCTCGATGGTAGGTCCCAATCAGAACTACTCTCATTTGGTGTTGCATTTCTCATGAGTATATGGTCCTCGCTGCTGCTGAAAATTAAAATAAGAAAAAGGGGAAAGATAGTGGACTTCCCCCCAAAGAGTTCTAAATAATATTAAGGATAATATAACTATAAGGAAACTAATATAATCTAAGTTAATTCTAATATATCCCAAGAGAAAAACTAAAGAATGAGTACAACGAAAGATAACACCATCAGAACCAGAAAAAACTCATGTATTTTAATGATATATGAAAAAAATAATGCTATAGATATATAGACAAATAGTTGAACAGTACATCTATAACATCATTTATGTACTCACAAGGAAACATGTGGTGACATAAGCAAACAAAATGAAGCGCATAAATAATTCATACAACAAAATCTTATCTACTTAGCTAAAAGATAAATGAATAAATAATAATCTCCAATACATCGATCAAAGCCACAAATTTTTGAAATTCCTCCTGCTCTTTATTACTCAGAAGAAACAGTATCATGTTTTGTACGAAGGTAAAAATTCTAGGGTCCATTCAACTAGCTCTCTTTTATAAAACAATAGAGAGACCCTTCAACTCTAATGACCATTCATTTCATTTTCCCTTAATTTTGTCTATTTTCACATTTCAAATTTCTTTTTCATTTCAAAAATATAAATTTGGGAGTTACAAATGGGAGCTGAAGATACTATTGGGTGGTTACATTTTCCCTATGGAAATTTACAAATGATATATAACTAAATTAGTTATTCATTCTTCATGTTGGGTCATTCTCTAAATTTCTTGGGTCGTTCTGGTTGTTTCTGGCTCTGGTCTGCTCAAAAAAATCATTCTAGATTATTCTCCTCTGCCTCATATTTGAATAGAGCTATTTATGGATTGATTTTGATGCATGTAGCTTGAGATATAAGTCTTTGAATTATGCATAGTGTGTTCTTCATCTGAATTCGAGTTCCTTCTGTGTTTTTCATTTTCATGCCTTTTTTGCTAAACATCAACCAACATTTTTTATCCCAAACTATTCTTATCTCCTCCATATTTTCATCGATCCCTCATGAGCCTAATTTCATTACTCATAGCTCCAAATATGACTATTTGAAGTCTGCACAGTCCATTTCCCCCCCAAATTTGTGTCTTGTTGCTCTCTGCAATTTTTGAGATTTTATGTCACTTTCCTAACCTTAAGACCTATCCCACTACATTCGTCTTCTCGACACATTTCTAACGAGGTATCATGGTCTGAATTATGACACTTGTTTCCCAAGATATGACCGTTTTAAAAATGTTTCCTAAATGGTATTTCGAGAGAGTTGGTTGGGTCAGGAAAATTGGCCAGGTCAGAGAATCGGATCAACGTTGAGAAATTTGATCGGGTCGGTGAAGATGATCGACGTCGGGAAAATTGATAGAGTCAGAGAAGATTATCAACGTTGGGAAAATTGATCGGGTTGGAGTATTGAATCGACGTCACGAAAGTTGATCGAGTCAGAGGATCAGATCGGTGTTGGGAAATTTGATTAGTTCAACAAATGTGATCGACGTCAGGAAAATTTGTCGGGTCAGAGGAGATGACTGTCGTCGATAAAAGTGATCGACATGATTTGTATCATTTTGGAATGGATGAATTCCAATGATGAAGAGGGCTCCAAGATTGAATGTGAACTCTATGGCCCCAGTGTAAAGTTCTATGTTAGCATCCATGTTAGGGTCATGTCATATGGCACCAATGGCAGGGGACCATGTGGATTCCACGTGGTAGTGAAGTGGAAATGGTGAGATTTGTATTAGAAAAATTTGGGAGGCCATAACTTTTGATCCGAAACTCGAATTTAAGTATGGTTATAGACATTGGAAAGATATCGACTAGAAAAATCCAACTATGAGGTTTAGTTAGAGAAAATAATAGAAGAATATATAGGGAAATCTCAATAAATAAAGGGAAGGATAAAAGGGGAAAAAGATCAAAAGATTCCCCCACATACATCACAGTGCTGGAGAAATTGTGAAGAAAGGATATGATGCTAACTTGTTCCTGCAACCATAGAAGGATACAAAATCAATTATGTGATTGAGAGGACATCCACAAACATATAAAAAACTTTATATTTCCTTTCCTTTAAGAAAAATCATGAATAAGTCTATATTTTGAAGAACATGAAGAGGAGAGGTTTATCGAAGGAAATCATCTATGATCTCGATTAAATATCTATCATGATAGTTGCATGTATGTAATATCCAACACATATAAAGGATTAGTGACCTTATGAATCAAGTTAATAGTTTTCCAATATATGAGAGTATAAATATGAAGATGTTAAACACCATATGATGGAAAGATTTGAATAACTCATCCAGGAAAATGATTAACAACCTACATAAAACTCATTGAAGACATGTACTAGATCATCAAACCTTACAGCCATACAAAATCATTAAACACTTCGAAAACTGTATAAGGTAGGAAGACAATGTGCCAACCACTCATATGAATGTCAATGAAACTTCATAGGTAAACTAAGAATAATGAAGACATTTGAAACCATAATATTAAAAGAGATAATAAACCTTCATCAAAGAAATCACCAGTCAACAACAAACCTCAACTTCCTCAAAGTAGGAAAAGAAACAACATCGGGATTGAGCAATAGAGGATTAGGCAATATGATTAAAATTTTAGTAGCAGGGGCCTTTCCTTTCGCTTGTAAAATCCAAATTAAAGGGGGTTTGTTGCGGCCACAACACCTACCTACTAAAATTTCAACAAGGTTCTTATCACTACAAACCTAAATAGTTATTCATTCTTAAAACTACTTTATGTACACAATCTATGAGGATGGTCTGATAAACATTGACCAATGAAAATTCCTTCAGATTATAATTGATCCTATTCTCCCTCTCCACCTCAAGTTGAACCTTAATCCCCTTTTGCAAACCTCGTTGATATTATACACAACCCATGTATCCACACGACAATTGCTTAAAGGTTTTCAGGCCACCTTCACTCGAGTCACATTGTTTTAAATTTTCCTACTTCTCTCTTTGACGATGAAGTTGTCTTGAAAATATCATCAGGAGGATGTATCATAGGTTCATCGTGTCTAACTTTTATAACCTTAAATTTCTCTACACATGCATACATGGCCTTGGCCCTCTTACTTACATTTTTTTCCAAAGCATTGCTGAGTTTCTCTTCTTAAAAAACATTTTTTTGAAGATGTACGTGCCCTGCACCATTACTGCCTGTGTACATACACTTGTTGCACCACTACAACTTACGTACATACATATGATGCACCATTACAACTAGCATATACTTGAAAAATTTGCAAAACTTAAAAAGTTGAAAGGAATTCATTGAAATTTATGGGATATTGGAGATTCCCAACTAATCCACCTACTATATCCCATCACCCAATTGAATAACCATCCTTTTGGCATATAAAAGGAGGTTTTGGGGTCTCATTTCAAACCTAAGTATAAAAACAACAACACTTTACCCAATTTCACTTCCCCTCCTTGCCTAAGATGTTGTTTCCATTTGTGAGAATTGCCTCGACATTCCCTCATTAGCCCCTTCTTCCTCCATCATAACCCATTCACTTACCAATAAAAGATCAAAAGGTTGAGAGAAGAAGATCATACAAGGTGCACTTGGATCTTGGTGAAGAGGATCCCAGACTAGGTTCATGGAGCAGTAGCTGACTTAGATTGTAAAGGTATAATCTATGTGTTATTAATAAAATAATTACATTTTCTTGTCCCAAATGATGGTGTCTTGAATACTTTTATTGGTTTATGATTGACATTCTAACATCTAACACTAACTTGTATATGGAATAACATTCTTTTCATTCTTTGTTTTTCAATCTTTGGATGTAGGTCAACCCTGGGAGGAGGCGTGTAGTCAACGAAACTTCCAAGTGAGAGGAGGTCATCACCAAATGTGGGATTAGAGGTATAGTTACCCGATCTCCTTTTCTTTTCTTTCTTCATATGATTTTTGGTATGTTTGGGATAGTATAGAGAATTAATAGAATTTTAGACGGTTAATCGATCTGCCTACATTCTGAACCCTGATGTAGATAAAGGGGGGTTTTCCCACTAGAATAACTGGTGACCATACTGGGGAAACCTATAGGTTTTTTTAGGGGATTTTGGGTTGTTTGATTGGTTTGTTTGCCTTTCTATTTTCTGACGAGTTTTATGTAAGGGATCCTGGTCACCTTCAAGTGCTATACCATTTGTCCCTACCATGTGAGTCTATATTTTCTTTTCCTTTTTGGAAGGATACAGAGGTGTATTAACCTTTTCTTGAGTTATCCTGCATACATACATGCTTTGCTCAGTAAACAACTCGTGTACATATGCAGGCTGTTGAAGCAACAACGAGCATCTCTGATTCAGGATTTTTTTTTAAAACGAGGAAGCCAACCTTTTTCCTGATTGAGTTTTATACTTCCCATGGTTTCTTGTTTCAATTCACAGTCTCTGTCTTACAGTCATAACCCGGGTTTCAAGTTCAATTTACTTGTCTTTTTGAGTTTCTTGTGTTTACTTTTGAAAGGGTTTTAAGCAAGCTTGTGATTTATAGATCTACCTTTTCGGTTTCTTGAGTGATTCCCTACGATCCAAAGTGGGACAAAGATCTATTTCATTCTTTTCTTAGTGTTCTTTTTACCCATTTCACTTTCTTTGAAAAAAGAGAAAAAGATTTATTTCATTTTTTTCTATTTGAAACAATTTAAAAAAAAATAAATCTTTTTCAGTTTAGTAAAGTAGTTAGAGTTGGTTATTTGCTAAAAAGGAAAAAGAGTATGTTTTTTTTAAGTTCTTTATTTGATTTCTTGAAACATAAGTAGCTTGTAGTCAAGCAAAATTTCCTTTTAGGACTTATTTTTAAAGATATTGAAAGAGTTAGTTAAAGAAAAGTTGGTTACAAAAGTCAGTTGTAAAACTTTGCTTTTGATTAGAAGTATTTTTTCTTTCAAGTTTCATCCTTTTCTCCTCTTTTTCATCTCTTATAACATATATAGTTTCACTGCCATATCCCTTGAGTAAATCAAGCCATTAAAAAGAACTTTAAATATAAAATTAATTAGACTTTTTATGTTTGTAGGGTCAACCAACTAGTTTAGGGTTAGGTCCTTTAATCAGGTTGGAGAGGAAACTCTTCAAGGCCGTTAAAAAAACATTGGAGTCAAAGTTATGGAGTGTTAAAGTCCAGTGTCATAAAATTTATCCGGGACCCCCCTCTAACACAGGGGATAAACATGAAGTTGTGTGAGAAAAGGAAGCGGAGATAACCCCTCCAAAGCCAGACTCAGCGTAGTGGGGAACACATATTGAGGATCTATCATGGGAGTACTACCGACTGCATTTACCTACGGAACTTCATGGACCTCAAATCCATTAGATATCCTCTGTTGTCTTCTGTACCACTTAATTTCAATACAATCGATAGGTTTCAGACTTGTTATCTTTCTCATTGCAATCTACCCAACTTTTGACTGTACCCACCTAGTATCGGAGAGGTGTCATACAGGTGGAATTTTCTCTAAGTGTCCTTTTCTTGCACATGTCTCCTTTCTCTAATCATTAGTTTGTTCCTTTCACTTGGAACTATTATGCTTTCTTGCGACACTCGTTTCTCCTTTGTAACATAGTATTATTTTATTCTTTTTCAAGCTCTTAAAAAGTCGAAAAAGACAAAAAAATCAAATATCCCAAAAAGAGGGGACAAGAAATATGTATTCTTTTTTTGGCACAAAGAGTCTCCCTTCGAAAAAGCACATCCTTTTGTTTGTTCTCAAGCATTGGGATCTAGTATGACCTTAGAAGATTTTCTCGCTACATAGAGTTGTGTCCTCCTCCATTTGGTTACTCTTCCAAACACATGGAGATTTTGCATTGCCTCCTGCATCGTGAACTTATCTCAATGTTATGCTACCTGAGTCTGATCATCTTTCTTGATTTTTTCCAAGGGAAGTTTCACCCAACACAAGTTATCCTTTCTGCAATTTGTCCCTTGACCTCATGAGTCGGCCATCCCAAGAGTCTAGTCAAGTCTTGATTCAAAATCTACGAAGTTCTCTGTTTGATCATCAAGATCCTCATGTCTTTTCTCAATGAGCCATCGAAGACCTTAGGGTAGTGAATTCATACACTCACATTATAATCCTACCTGAGTTTTGAATATCTTGAAGTTTTTTTATCGAGCTATGAATTCCTCATCTCCAACCATCGGGCGCTATTAGCTTCTTGAAGATGGATACTATACTTGTATATCTTTGATTTTGAGATGTAGATCTTTTGTGTATTTCTCACAACTACACTTTATATAGTTATATGACATGGATATCAAGTGTATTTGATTGGAAGCCATGATTTATTTCATCTTGAGCATGGGTATGTTCGCCTCAAAGAGACAATTGTTATTTTGCAGATGGCACCTCCTGAACTCTGGTCCAAGGCTCACTCGATTTTGTAAATTAGTGAATATATTGTAATTTATTTAATCCATTAGTTGATATTATGACCTCACACATTAGGGGGTATCTTTTATAACCCTAAATTCATCTACACATGAATACATGGTGTTAGCTCTCTTACTTGCATTTTTTTCCAAAGCATTGCTAAGTTGCTCTTCTTAAAAACCATTTTTTTGAAGATGTATGTGCCCTGCACCATTACTTCCCACATACATATGCTTGATACACCATTATAGATTGATTACATATGCATGTTGCACCATTACAACCCGTGTATACTTGAAAAAGTTGAAAAAAATAAAATGTTGCAAGGAATTCATTGAAATTGATGGGCTATTGGAGGTTTCCCAACTAATCAACCTGCTATATCCTGTCACTCAACCGAATAACCATCCTTTGGAATCTAAAAGGAGGTGTTGGGGTCTCATTTCAAACCTAAGCATAAGAGCAGTGAAAATCTGCTCGATTTCACTTCCCCTCCTTGCCCAATATATTGCTTCCTTTTGTGAGAATTGCCTTAGCATTCCCTCATTAGCCCTTTCTTCCTCAATCATAACCCATTCACTTCCCAAGAAGAGATCATAAGATTGAGAGACTAATTTCATACAAGGTGCACTTGTATCTTGGTGAAGAGGAGCCCGGACCAGGTTCATGGAATGGTAGCTGACTTAGATTGTAAAGGTATAATCTATGTGTTATTAATAAAATAATTACATTTTCCTGTCCCAAATGATGGTGTCTGGAACACGTTTATTGGTTTATGCTTGACATTCTAACATCTAACCCTAACTTGTATATGGAATATCATGCTTCTCATTTTTTTTTGTCAATCTTTGGATGCAAGTCAACCCTGGGTGGAGGCGGGTAGTCAGCAGAACTTCCAAGCATAAGGAGGTCATCACCATATGTGGGATTAGAGGTATAGTTACCCGATATCCTTTTAATTCTTCATATGATTTTTGGTATGTTTGCGGTATTATAGAGAATTAATTGACTTTTAGATGGTTAATCGATTTGCCTACATTCTGAACTTTGGTGTAGATAAAGGGGATTTTTTCCCATGAGAACTAACAAGCATGTATTTCCCAACTTCTCTCTCTGACAACAATACCTCAAGTATATAGGGGCTTCCGCAGTGCAAGCCCCAGAAATGATGATTGATGCTATGCGATTCATTTCGTTGGCTTCAATCCCATTTCTTCACCCCTGTGAGCATCACCCGATGCAATGAGTGCTAAGTGGACTATTCAAATCATGGGAATTATTGGTCAGTTGCGACTAATACTCATGAATATGGGTCATATATTAATGACTTACACTACGCAGTTAATCCCGAAAATAATATCTAGCAATACCTCATTCGACGGACATGTCTTCTAAATTTTCCCATAACCAACTGCCTCAAGTATACGTGTCATAAAGGGGATTGAACATTGAAAATTTCAAGAACCAATCACCACATAATGCATAAGGTGGACCTCTGACATATTTTCTCATTATAATCCAACCAACCACAGGCCTCTACTACACTTTATACATGTTATGTGATCTTATTCCATTAATGCACATTTTTCGAAGAACCCCCTCATAGTCAAAGCTTGCAACAAAGTTTTACATGCATTATTCATTTCCCACTTCCCGATGACACAACCTGAGCTATGTCATTAGGACAAATGTTAACCATCTCCCTCATGTGGTTCATTTCCTCATCATGTTAAAATCCTCCCCAGACGTTGTCTCGATACTCTTTCAATTCTAATTTACTATGTGGCTTCACTTCATTCGCAAAATCACCCAAATTAGTGAAGTAGGATCATAAACAAAATGATAAGTAATGTGGGCTCTAAAATAAGACAATATATAAGGAATTTTTCAGTTAAATGGATTACCTACACCCCTTCACACATTTTCTGGGAGTAATAAAATGTTCTAAAATAAATCATTGTTAGGAGAGTTCGACCCCTCCTAATGTTTTGAAGCAATTCTCTTGATATAATCTTCCGACGACGTAAAAAAAACACTCCCTTGAGGATAGCTCTCCACATGTTACTCTCTCATACAACAAATCTTTTTGATTGGTAAAATTAGGTCTATCAATGGAATGATAAGCACTAAGGTTTATATAATCACCTTAACACACAAAGACTTTATACACTCCTTGCCCCCCCCCACCCCGATCAGTGTGGTCTTCGAAGGAAAAAAAAAATATTTTAAAATAAAAAAGGATCATCGTTGGAAAACTTCAAATCCTCCAAATGTTTCAAAAAAAGACTTTTGATAGCTGCTCCTGATGACCATATTGTCGGAGAGATTGTTCCCATAATCCCATATGGCATTTCCCCGATGACACACCAATCATAACAAGCATAAATCTTTCTTTGAATAATTAATGGAGGTTGTATGAGTCTAACCATGATAAATTTGTAACGCGCTATGCATTTATTACACAGGATTAATGAGGAAAATAAAAATATAAAAATCTTGTTAAAACCTAATCGACATATCATTTACCTCTAAGAAACCTATGAGAGTGAAAGCACTCATACTATGATAGAAAAATTAATTCAAATTTTTATGAAGCCTCAAGAAGACAGGTATGTATACTATATATTCTGGATTTAATTCTTTCTGTCACTAGTTGGAAGGTAAACTAATTTTGGTTTTATGTGTAATGGTGTATCATGGAGACAAGATGTCCTGTGTGTAGACCAAAAAACTGAAGAACCTAGCAACTACTGGGCTTGCACCTATTATCACCTTAGACTCAATCATAGTTATAGACACTGATTTATTTGATGAGATGGAAAACTTCCTTAGGTACCATGAAATCTATTGTATATTCCAAAATCAGGATTACCCATATGATGACGAAGAGATAGATGCATATAAAAATATCAAAAAAGAGGTATTCACACCCTGACAACTCTCCCAATGTGTTTACCCTACAACGAAACTGCACGATGGTGTTTTACCCACCTCCAAAAAGAAACAGACACCATCATAAACGATTCCAAAGTTCTTGTCGCTTCCTTGAAGCATGAATATATAAGAATTAGGTATCCAAATCCTGAACCTATAGTATTATTAAACAAATCATTTCTGGAGACGTTTGGGGTACTAAATGAATACTTTGAAGAGCTAATGTAAAATTGATACCTTGGTGAGAAGATACAAGTTAAGGAGGGAGAAAGATATATCCCAACTCAATATTGCAAGAGATCATACAATTTGTTGAACATAATGATATGCATAGTGTACAATGAAGAAACCAACATGCACTTCATGTTGGAATGCTTTTCGATGGAAGATATAGTGGCAAAGAAAGGACAAGTTCTCAATTGAGAAAGAATCTTGGATTTCAAAATTATCAATGGAGCTAAGGATGCTATAGGTATGAAAAAAATTGGATTTTATATGTCAACATATCTTATTGATGCAAACTTATTTGCACATAATTTCCCTTCTTTTGAATGCATTTGGACTCCAATTCAGCCTCCAATTCATATATATTGCTCACAATTGTGGGATGTGAATTACAAAGCATATTTTTACAACATTTGTGATTATTTCTTAGCCTCTCTATACAAAGTGATTTTTGGGATTTACCCACACAGGATTGAAGGATCAGATCATGTCACTGAGAGGATTGAAGGATTGAAGGATTGAAGGTTGAATTATGACACAATAATTTTATCAATTTTCTTTTATTTATGCAAACATAATTTTGACACAATATTTATCGTGGAACCCAAATGGGAAAAACCACAAACTCTTTTCTATTAACTGCAAAATTTATTTTACATGTTACATAAAAGGAAGATATTCATCCTTTTTCGATCATCACCGACTGATCAGTATGCACCCACGCCCTATTTCACCAGCACCAACTGGTATGAGGCTACAACCCCCTATTTAGTCAGCTACAACTGACAAGGAAGGACCAACTCCCTCTGCAGGCACCAACCTGCCCTTGCACCACCCAACGACCCTTATTTTCTGAATCTGGACAACTTCCGTATCAAGTCATTATTGCATCTCTCTCTTCTTCTCTTATTTAATATATTCTCTGATTCAAACTGCAGAGACACACTACTTCTCAACACCCTTCCTCGTTTATATATTCTTCAAAATAGTGTGAGAGTGACACACTGTGTCCCTTGGTTTGGAGCATCGCACCTCTTCATTTAACTTAACCATAATCATTGTTTTAACATTTTTATCATGAAGGATATTCATAAATTGATCACAGATATGGATCAATTTCATCCTTTAAACTCGATCTCGAACCTCTGTTATTTTCACAGGAACCGAATTCTACGGAGGCACTTCCTTCAAACCATTACATGTGATCGAGTGTTTACAGAACCATGGGCTTACAAATTACAGTGACATATTATATTTTATTTAAATATCTTATATCACATGACCAACGACAATGACCAAACGCTAGGCTTAACGAGCGCTTGAGCACTTATCAATTAAATGGTCACAATTCAATCTTCTGATAGATGGATGGATGACGAAACTTCACCCTTTGGAACTTCAGGTTTTCAACTTTTCAAGCCTTCGAATCAGATCAGACAGTTTATTTCACGGAAAAAAAATCAATGGTCATATTTGATCCTCACACTCATCCTTTAATTGTTCAATCTGATGGCTTAGACTTAATCAAACATTGAGATGGAAGACTCTTGAAACTTCGCGCTTCGAGACTTCGTGATTTCAACTTTTCAAACATTCCAGAGAGTAACCTTCTCACATCTTTAGACCCGAAGTGAAATATGTTCGTTCGATCAAGATCTTGGATCAATGGCTTGATCTGTTTGTAATGCATCTCTTCTATCTTATATTGTCCTTCCACTTGAAATGATCCAACGGATGATGGAAATTTGCATAAATTAAATCTAAGATATTTTACCTCACTTATCCTATCCTTCCACTCGAAAAGATCTGACGGTTGACAAGAATTCGGGTTTGATCCGATGGATGATAGGTATTCAGATAATCAAACTCTCATCCCTTTTACCTCTCTTAACCTATCCTTCCACTTAAAGTGATCCGACGGTTGTGAATATTCTCAAAGAAGATCAATGATCAAGGATGGTTGTGGAACCACAACTTGTGAGTGATTTAACTTGTCACCAAAACTCCGCAATCTGAAGTTGTGTGTTGTTGTTGAGTCAACCATAATCGTCAATCTTCGAAGCTATAAGATTGGATGGTCTTGAATAATTGTGGGATTGGAACTAGCGCGATATTTAATTCTCCTTTCTATCTCTGCAATCTATTCCTTCCGTTGATCTAGTGATTGTGCATCCGACGGTCACAACTCAATCCGAATTAATATGATCTCTTGTTGGATCAACCACAGTCATCGATATCCAAATTTGTGAGATTTGACGATCTAGACCAATTGAGGGATTGGAACTAGCGAGTCATTTAATTCTCCTTCTAATCCCCTCAATTCATCCCTGTTGTTGATATGGATTGTAGATCCGATGGTCACGATCCTCAAACGATCCTCAAGACCACCTTCACTCATATGACTGACATCCGTAATATTTAGACGATCAACATGATCAATTTATTGATCGGACGGCTGCTAAGGCTTCTCACTCTTGATCAAACGGCTGTTGAGACTTCTCACCCTACGCATTTGCTTTTCCTTCTAATCTTTGATCTCTACATTTGCTTACACTCTTGATATTTTATCATAGGAACATTTTTTATCCTATCGTGATCAACAATAACCATGAATTGCTTCAGCCTTAAGGTGATGTTCTTTTGTCGATTCTTAGTACACTTTTCTTCAAGATATTAACCTTATTGCTCTGCTTATTATGACTATTGACATCAATGAAAACACATGAATGGAAATATTTCCAACAATCTCCCCCTTTGTCATTGAGGTAAACACACTAACTTCATACAAAATCTCCCCTTGTGATGTTGCAACTCTCCTCTGAAGTTACTCTCCCCTTTTGACATCAATGGAAAAGGGTTTCTTCTCCTATGATCTGTTTGTCTAAATACTTCTGATCAAAGTCTTGACCATTGGTAACTCTTCCTACAATCACATGTTTCTCGTCATAACTGAATGACTCCTTCTGATGTTGATTGTTGTCTCCCCCTGAATAGGTTCCAACTGATGCATTAATTTCTTGAAATATTTAGGTTGGAAGAAGGATTACTCCCAATTTTTTCCCGAGATATTCAAATACATCTATGTTTAAGGGTTTTTTGAAAATATCTACCACTTGTTATTTTGTTGGAACATATTCCAATTTAATGTTCTTATTTCCAGCCTGACCTCTTAGATAGTGGTACTTTATGGGAATGTGTTTCAATTTTGAGTGTTGGATTGGGTTCTTAGAGAGACTTATAACACTTTTATTGTCACAGTGGATAATAGTAGGTTCTTTAAATACTATTTTGATGTCTTTTAGGGATTGTTTCATCCATTCCACTTGTGTGAAACATTCTGTTGCTACAATATACTCAGCTTTAGTGCTAGACAAAGAAATTGAGGACCATTTCTTGCTTATCCAAGCTACTAGTGATTCTCCCAAACAGAATTCTCCTCCACTTGTACTTTTTCTGTCATCTACACTTCCTACCCAATCAACATCTAAATAGGATTTTAAAGTGAATGAATCCTTTCTAGGGTACCACAAACGAAGATCTATGGTTCCTTTCAAATACCTAAAGATTCTTTTTACAGCTTGAAGATGGATTTCCTTTGGTGCTACTTGGAATCTAGCCACCATCCCAACAACTTGCTTGACATTAGGTCTGGAAGCTATTACATAGAGAAAACTCTCAATCATTGATCTATAGTGTTTTGGATCTACATCTTTGGAATCATCATCCTTGCTTAGTTTTCATCCAACTGTCATAGGTGTACTAACAGGTTTGCAATCCTCTAACTGGAATCTCTTAAGAATATCTTTAACATACTTAGACTGATGGATAAAGACTCCTCTTTTGGACTATATTATTTGTAATCCAAGAAAGAAATCCAGTTCACCAAGCAAAGACGTTTCAAATTCTTGTTGCATCATCCTATCAAAGTCCTTAATCATTTTTTCATCATCACTTCCAAATATAATATCATCAACATATACTTACACAATAATGATGTTATTACCATCAATTTTACAGTAAAGATTGTTGTCTTTTGATCCCCTTTTGAGGCCTTGTTTTTGTAAGTAATAATCTAGCCTTGAATTCCATGCTCTGGGTGCTTGTTTTAGCCCATAGAGTGTTTTCTTTAATTTATAGACATAGTCTCCTTTGTTATTTAATTGAAACCCTTATGGTTTCTCAATATAGACTTCCTCTTCTAAATTTCTGTTGATAAATTCTTACTTGACATCCATTTGGTACACCTTAAATTTTCTATAGCTAGAGAAAACTAGGAACATACTAATTGCCTCCAATCTGTCCATAGGTGTTATAACCCTAAAATGCACCATACAGGTTTACCTGGCATCAGGCCAACTCATGCTTCTTCCTAGCCAAAGCCATGCTGAAAAAATCCTCAAAAAACCATTCAAAACAAGCAACCCGCGCCCTAACTTCTCACTGGGCGCGGGCAACCGCTTGCTGTCCTTTTACTGCACGCGGGCATCCGCGGGCTAAACCAAAACAGCCCGCGGGTACCTAACAAAGCAAGAAATCAGGAAAGTTTCCGCCGGGACACGAGGCTTTTTTTCAGTTAACTAAAACTCTCCGCCATGCATGGCCGAGAGTTCACCTAAAACCCTAGCTCCTTCTAACCTATAAAAGGAGGGGTGGGGGTACTATTCAAAGGAGGAAAAAAGATAGCAAAGAAACTCTGCCAAATTGCCAAGTCCATTATTGTCCCCACCCTTTAGCTTTGCCTCAAGATTCAGGAGAACTTCATGTTGCAGCAGTTGGAGGACAGAAGAAGAGGAGGAGCCCAGGATCAGGATCGAGGAATGGTGGCCAATCTCATAACTCATTGTAAGTGATTCATTTTGAGACTAATGAAAAAGATGCTTTTCTCGTCCCAAGTTCATGAATCTCATCTATGTTATTTGATTTATGTGTTATTTCTAACCCTCTAGTAGATTAGTATCATGCATGTGTATTCTTACCTTGATTGCAGGAAGCTTTGTATAAGGGGCAGCAGCAGCAAGGAAATAGAAGGCTCAACGGAGGATCTACTTCAATCATCGTTAAAAAGGTGAGTCGATTCTTCCATTGTTTGCTTGAAAAGGGGTTGAGATTTTGGGTAGAAGGTTAAAAGTTAAATCTTAAGGGTCATGATCTGCGTATAAGTTTAGAGCCCTAGCTTATTAGTCCGTAGGGTAGAATACCCCACAACAGAATTGGTGACTCCACTGGGGATATTTTACTCTTAGGGTCTCCTGGTTTGGTGAAAGATCTTTTTGGTAGTTCAAAAGAATTAATTTTCAGTTTCTTTGCTTATTTTTTGTTTTCTGTTAGTCGAAAGCTAGCAGAGAGCTTGGTTATCAATACCAGTTCTCTTTGACTGATGCTCAACATTGTCTTTTCGGAACACACAGAGGTACCCGCGGCCTGCAGAAGCCCTGCCCACGGGTGACCCGTGCCCTAACCTTCTACAAAACGCGGATATCCGCGTCCTGTAGTGGTTTCAGTAGCGTGTAGTGACCAGGAAGTTTAAGAGGCAGTCCCCCCTTCCCCTGTTAAAAGTTTATATTCTCAGGGGGCTTTCTGGATCCTGTCTGGGTCTGAATTGGTTTATAGTCTTGTGTTTCAGTCTTTCTTGTTGTGTGTTTCTTCACATTGGTTTTTCCTTTTTGCAAATTTATTTTTTCTATTAAAGTGATAGCATCTCAGCC
>ML779728.1:2459518-2475548 GCA_009831015.1 Picea engelmannii
TTTTTCTTTTATTATGCAAACATAATTTTGACACAATATTTTATCGTGGAAACCATATGGGAAAAACCACAAATTCTTTTCTATTAACTGCAAAATTTGTTTCACATGTTACATAGAAGAAAGATATTCTTCCTTTTTCGATCAACACCGACTGATCAGGATGCACCCACAACCTATTTCACCAGCACCAACTGGTAGGAGGCTACAACCCCCTATGTAGTCAGCTACAACTAACAAGGAAGCACCAAATCCCTCTGCAGGCACCAACTTGCCCTTGCACCACCCAACCACCCTTATTTTGTGAATCTGGACAACTTTTGTATCAAGTATTTACTGCATATCTCTCTGCTTCTCTGATTTAATATATTCTCTGATTCAGACTGCAGAGACACACTACTTCTCAACACTCTTCCTTGTTTATATATTCTTCAAAACAGTGTGAGAGTGACACAATGTGTCCCTTGGTTTGGAGCATCGCACCTCTTATTTTAACTTAACCATAAACAATGTTTTAACATTTTTATCATGAAGGCTCTTCATAAATTTATCAAAGATATGGATCAATTTCATCCTTTAAACTTGATCTCGAACCTCTGTTATTTTCACAGGAACCGAATTCTATAGAGGCGCTTCCTTCAAACCATTACATGTGACTGAGAATTTACAGAACCACGGTCTTACAAATTACAACGACGTATAATATTTCATTTAAATCTCTTATATCACATGACCAACGGTGGTGACCAGATGCTAGGCTTAACGAGAGCTTGAGCACTTATCAATTCAATGGTTATGATTCAATATTCTGATGAGATGGATGGCTGATGGAACTTTTCCCTTAGAAACTTTGGGTTTTCAACTTTTCAAACCTTCGAATCAGATCGAACGGTTTATTTCACGGAAATAAATCAATGGTAAGATTTGATCCTTACACTCATCCTTTCATTATTCAATCTGATGGCTTAGACTTAATCAAACATCGATATGGATAGCTATCGGAACTTCCCCCTTCGATACTTCAAGATTTCAACTTTTCAAACATTTCAGAGTGTAACCTCCTCACATATTTAGACCCGAAGTGAAATATTTTCATTCAATCAAGATATTGGATCAATGGCTCGATTTTTTTGTGATGCAAATCTTCTATCTTATCCCAACCTTCCACTCGAAATGATCCAATGGATGACGAAAATTCACATAAATGAGATATTTGATATTTTACCTCGCTTATCCTATCCTTCCACTCAAAATGATCCGCTGACTGACGAGAATTCAGGTTTGATCCGATGACTGATAGGTATTCGAATAATCAAACTCTCAACCCTTTTACCTCGCTTAACCTATCCTTCCACTTATAATGATCCAACGGTTGTGAATATTCTCAAAGAAGATCAACGATTAAGGATGGTTGCAGAACCAAAACTTGTGAGTGATTTAAGTTGTCACCAAAACTCCGCAATATAAAGTTGTGTACTTTTTTTGATTCAACCATAATCGTTGATCTTCTAAGCTATAAGATCGGACGGTCCTGAATAATTGTGGGATTGGAACTATCGCGATATTTAATTCTCCTTTCGATCTCCGCAATCTATCCCTATCGTTGATCAGGTGATTGCGCATCCGACGGTCACAACTCAATCCCACTTAATATGATCTCTTGTTGGATCAACCACAGTCGTCGATATCCAAGTCTGTGAGATCTGACGATCTAGACAAATTGCAGGATTGGAACTAGCGAGTCGTTTAATTCTCCTTCTGATCCCTGCAATTCATCCCTATCGTTGATCTGGATTGCAGATATTACAATCACTATCCTCCAATGATCCTCAAGCCCATGGTCAATCATATGACCTAAATCCATAATATTTAGATAATCAACACAGTCAATTTCTTGATCAGATGGTTGTTGAGGCTTCTCACTCTTGATCGGACGACTATTGAGACTTCTGACCCTACGCATATGCTTTTCCTTCCAATATTTGATCTCTACATTTGCTTACCCTTCTGATATTTTATCATAGGACATTGTTGTTCCTATCGTGATCAATAATAATCACGAATTTCTTCACCCTTAAGGTGATGTTCTTCTCTCAATTCTTAGTATACTTTTCTTCCTGAGATTAACCTTGTTGCTCTACTTATTATGACTATTGACATCAATGATAAAACATGAATGACAATATGTCCAACAAGGATATATCAAGTGACCATAACCAACCTAAGAGATATAGGAGATCAGTATGTAAAGAAATATTATACTTATATTAGGGTGTATGGAAGTAGTAGGCTTCCACATCTCTTACCCATGTGCCTAACCATTTTTTATCTAGGGAAATTGAATATCAAACAATAGAGAAAGGGGTCACAACCTATATATTAGATAAGAAAAAGAAATATTGGTCGAATTCCCCAATGCATGTAGGAATATATAATATTCACAACAAACCCCATGTTGAGAAGGAAGTCGAAGCCTTGAGAGAAATATGTATGTGCATAGGGAGCCTAGAGGGGAATGATCCACACAATATAGTGTATGACCATGTGAAATCGATCAAAATCACAATCCAAGTCATTCATGAAGTGAACTTCAGAGAACACCTCTTCAAAGGAGCTGTCTTTTTGAAGAAGTACTGTAAAGGCTACAAAATGAACTAGCCAGGGAAAAGGTCCAAAAAGAAAAATATGAAGAGAGGATTGTAGTAAATGAGTAATTCAAAATGTTACTAGAGAAGGAAAAGGATAATATAGAAGCCAAATAAAGGGAAAAATCACAGAAAGTTGAGGACAGAGCAAATAAATTTGGATAAGAAAAAGAAAGATATCAACAAAGAAAAAAATCAAAGTTGGAAAAGAAGAATACCAACCAAGATGAAACCCTGAAGAAAAATTGTGAAGGAAGAAAAAAGGACACTGAAAAGGAGATCAAATCTTAAGAATAAATGGATCTAGAAAATAAGAAAAGGCAAGATAAAGAAATATACAAAGCATATGCTAAAGAAGAAGAGAAAATAAAGAAAGTGCAGGAAGACTCAGACCAAGAAAAGAAAAGAAAACAAGATGAGCTAAGAAGAGTCTCATCAAACACTGATGCAAGTATCATTACCATCACTATTAAAGAATACACTCCCCTAGCATCCATCCCAAGAAATGTTTCTTACACATCTTAGTAGCTAGGAATGGATGATTTTGTAGTGGTTGTAGGTGAATATTATTGCATCCATAAAACTAGGGCTATTTAGAGGTGAACAAATAAAAGAAAAGGGGGAGAATCAAAACTCATGAAAGAATCCTCTAAGAGAATAATTAAATGGAAGGAAAGTAAAGATCCAAAATAAAACACAATACATAATGCATGAAGCCTAAATTCATTTGAAGGTGAAAATTCCATGTCAATATATGAGACAGGTGAAGCATTGGATATATCTAAATCCATATTAGTTGAGCTTGAAGAATCCCTGAACAAAATAAAAGAAAATTTGGCTGATGAGTTCAAAAAAGAGGTCAACATAGTAGATCAATTGCACAAAGAATAATTGAAAAGAGAGTTACATCTCCAAAAGAATAAGTTAAGTGACCTAGAGGATGGAAGTATAAATAAGATAGCAATGGTCTCTTGTAGATCATCCTTTTTGTGGATCAATGGAGAGCTTCTTGTGGGAATATATTTTGGAGTATTGATGGAGTGCTTCTTGTGAGAGATTCTTGAGCATTTTTGGTGTGGAACACTTGAGAATATTCAATATCTATAGGTTAATAAGGTAACCAAGGATATCTAATCTGAAATTCAGAGGAAAGTGAAGAAAAGAAGGCCGAAATGCAAGGAAGGATAAATTCTCTTGATGGTGCTTTCTAAGGTATGTTATTTACAGGTCATCTCACCATTTTCACTATATCCTTTTTTATATAATGATTCAGATCCTGAAATTGATATTAAAGTGAGAAAACATATCCAAGTATCTGTGGTTAAAAATTCAGCTTGTGGGTCATTGTATTTTGGGAGTTACACTCCGTGGAAAATAGGGTTTGTGGCTAGTCCTGAAACTGGTCAAAATCAGGTGTTTCAGGTAAAAACGTCATAACTTATTCATAAAAGATCCAAATTCTGTGAGAGTAATTGTGTTGGTTATATTATAGTATTTAGTATTCTTGGAAATAGTTTCATATCGATTAAACAAATATTCCATGTGGGGCACACTCTACAAGGGCGCTCTCTAGAATAATCTAGAATTCAACAAGGTATGCCATTTTTGCTATAAATCCTTTTCTGAGAGGTTACAAGTAGTGCCACCTGGAGGAATTGCACAAAACACACTGAAGAACATTGTGTATAAGTTTTAGATCTTTATTCGTTACAAGTACAAAGTTATGATTATTTCAAGTTAGGGTTATTGACTAATCCAAAACTAGTCATGGTTGAGACAAGCAGTTGATGAGTTGGCACATACATGAGGTGTATAGTTGATGATGTTGGTACACATTGATGATTCATTGTTGATGTGTAGTTGACACATGATTTGTATATACTTGGTACATGGTTGGATGCACTTGTTTATGGTACATGTTGATTACAGGTTGTTTGGCATAAGTTGGTGCATGGTTGATGCTCTTGTTTATGGTACAAATTGATATCTATTGAGGATTGTTGCCTCATCTCAGTTGGTTCTGAGAATGTAAGTTGAGTATTGCATATAGAGCTGGTGCTCTTGTAGATTTGCACTCTATTCAGTGGCTTCTGAAAAACCCCCGGATTGAAGTCCATAATAAAAAGAAAAATTGTACATACATCTTGTGTTCCTTGTGTTCCTTGTGGAGATGATTTGTTGATGATATATTGTTGATATATGTCGTTGATATGTATTCAAATATAACTGATTATTAATTATAGAAATGAGAATGAGTAAATATCGAATGCTAACTAATGAGTTTTGTGTAAGAGGGAAGTTTTGGGAAAAATATCCCCACACTCATTCACCCCCCCCTCTAAGTGTGGTAGGTGTGTCCAACATATCCATCTCGGAGACTATTAAATAAGAAGTTATGGATGCCAATGAAGAACTAGGGATTATACAAAAGGAATGTGTTTCTATATTAAATGAAATTCAAAGGAATATAAAGTACTAGATAAAGCTTGGTGGTCAGTTAGGAATCATGAAGAACAAGTACTAGAAGGCCCAAAATTCCCTGGAGAAAATTATAGACTAGTAAGAAGTTTATAATGATCCATCTAGTATGTCTCTACCAATTTACATAGTCAGACAGAATATCAATGACCAAGTCCTATTTGATACTGGGAAATCCATCATAAATGATATTAAAATCACTTAAGAAACAATAAAAAAGGAATGAAAAATACTACGGAGGGCCTCCAATGGCATACTTGAATAATTTGGGATGGATATAATGGAATATTTATAAAAAGAATCTCCAACTGAGTTGAAGATAGAAGATGTGGAAACTAGAAGAAATATCAGCATACAGACTATTGAAGTAATCAAGGAAGTAAATAAATAGGTCCTGGAAGAAAAGATCATAAAAATAATCAAACTGACCTCAATAACCAAATATGTAATTCATAGAACAAAGTAGATCCTGAAGGTAGAGGTGTGTTACACATGAAATTTTCACACCTAGGTACCTCGCCCTAAGTGTTGTAAGTGTCATATAAGTGTATCATACACCTTGATACCATGGAATAACCTATGTCACAATCCCTAGTCAACGTGGAGGAGGGATATATTACATGAAGGCCAAAATACCAAGTGCACATGAATTATTATTAATATTCATGAAAAATAAATTAATTAAGTGTGAGAATCCACCTCACATTTGGTTAACTATTTTTTAGGGAAGGTGGAGGATCTCGTGGATGGTTGAAATATTTCCTCCTTAAAATCCTTGAGAGATATTTCCTCCCTAAAATCCTTAAGAGATATTTTCTCCCTAAATATCTTTCAGATCCCTTTTTTAGTGGATCTGATGAGTGATCCTCTCCATGATGGTTAAGCCTCCAAAACCTATATAATGAGGGATTTCCATGGAGAAGAGGGGAAGAGAGGAGTTTAGAGATACCAAACTTATGAGCTCATGAGGAAAGAGGCATATTGGAGGTATCAAACCTATGGCCTTGGGATACAACTTTAGGATATGAAACCTATGATTTTGGGAGCTTTGTGCAAGGGATGGACGAGGAGGACTTGGAGAGGCTATTGTGACTTCATCTACAGTTTGTAAGTATCTCTTTTGAGTTCTCATTAATACATGCTTGGACTATTCCCTTCTAAAATGTGTATATTTACATATGTTTCCTATTATATATGGATTTTCTTAGACTAATATTATAGAGTAGAGTAGGATATCTTTGTCATCTTGTTTTCCATTGCATTGCAGGTGTCGAACAGTGCCAAGGAGCTTGGGGATCAAGCTCAAATTGGAGCAGCGAGGAGAAACACCAGAATAAGGTGCATCACACTTTATTACTTTCCCTTCTCTTTCTGATTATGTAATTACATTCAAAGGGATATTAGTGTCCAATGTTATCATCTTTCTGTCTTGGTATATGGGTCTAGAATCCAAGAGGAGATTCACCTGTCCGTAGGGGAATTTGCCTACAAAAGAAATTGGCGACTCCACTGGGGATCGACATAGATTTGTATTTCCTTGGATTTTCCTTTCCATTTTCCAAACTTTTAGATCAGTTTTACTATTTGTTTATGATCTATTACCTTTCTTCCATCTTCACTAGCAATTTCACCAAGCTCTGTGAATTCTGGGTGAGTTTTTTCAATATTTTTGTATTTTTTTTTTAATTTCTGGGAAAGGTGGCGCTCCCCTATAGGCCATATCAGAGAGATTATATCTAATGATCTCTCCCCTGCAGTGATTTTCAGAGAGTTGTAGCACTCTTTTCCCTTGATTTAGGGAGTGTTGATCTCCTTTTTGGGTTTTTGTTTTCCATTTTCTCATCAGATTTTTGTAGCCTATTTTGCAGAGGTCCTTTCCAGGGTTTTCACTTTGTTTTGTGAAGTTGTTTGGGTTGATATTTGATTCTTATCACTTCCTATTGTATTTATTTGGGATTGAAACATTTTTCGAAATGTGAAATTACCATTTCTAGCTGCTTATTTTGTCGAAACAATTTGAGTATTTTCTCTTTCTCCCTGTCTTTTCTTAAATTCTTCTCTGCATTTTCTTGTACTCCTTGAATGTTTGTCAGTTGTTGAATCCTTCATTTAGTTCTTGTTAGAAAAAAATTATACTTTTTTTCTTTTAGTTCTCATTGCTTTGAGTGCATTCTTTGTTTGTAGCCTTTTTTGATTCATGCCTTTTGCATCTACATCTGAATCTTTCTTTTAATTGAAAGTAGTGGAGCATTAAAAAATTTGCATTTACTTTATTTATACATTAGGATCAAACAAATAATATAGTTGCATTCTTTCTTTTGGGTAGTGAAACTAGATTGCATTTAATGTAGAGAAATTACATGGTTTTTGGCATTTTTGGTCTTGAATTCTATATTGGTGTACAGTCTCTTTGGATAATTTGTTGAGGATATTGATATTGATGAGTTTAATCAAATTTTGTGACATTGTGCATCTAGGAATGATAAACGTTTTATCCTTCTCATAATATATCTTTCATCGAAGTGGAATATTTTCATTCTCATTTCTTTGCATTGTTTAGAGTTGGTCAAAACATCATTTAGTCCACAACATATTCCTCTTGAGTAAACAACAACCTTAAAAATCAAGCAGTAAAATAAAATTTATCAGATATTTTTACATTTTCTGGTAGAAAACCTACATTAGTTGAGGTTATAGGGATTTGTAATAGGTTTAAAGGATAACTTTCCAAATCTATCAAACAAACTTAGCATCCTACGATAGGGAGAGTAAAATCCAATTTTCGTATAAGCATAGATGGGATCCCCATATCACATAGGGGTTATGCATGAGATCGTGTTTGGGAGAGGAACATAGATCATCCCTCTGAGGCTTAACCATTTGTATTTGTCAGATCATATATTGGGAGTTCTTCTTGAGGTCCAACTATCTTCATTTGGTCTCGGTGCTTCGTGAATTTTGAATCTATTTGGGGTCCTCTGGAGTTCTACTGGTCCACTTGTCCTCAGTTCTCTCAAAGGATTTCAGACATGTTATCTTGCCCATATGTTCGGACTGGACTGTCGACTGTACCCACCCAGAAGTTGACTGTTATTTTGTGACCTTAGTAGCCATAATCCTTAGGGTATTTACACAAGGTGACGATGAAGGGAAGTCTTCATTGTATGTGGAACAGACATTGGTCAAACTCACTCGAGCTCCTTGGAGGGTAAATCCATGTTTATTATGTGGAATCTTGCACCAAGGTGTAAGTTCATTAAGAAGGTCACCAACGTAACTGATCTTCCCACTCTATCAAATCCCCTTCCTATATTGATCTCGCGATGTTGGATTTCATCACCAACTAGTGGTTTCATTGTGGGAAGGTTTGTTTGATTGTTTGCTTCTCAGATTCATAGAATGTGTTGTATGTTTTCCTTAGTGGACCTTAGGTTGAGTCAATATTAATGGAATCAAATCCCAAGAGTACCAATGGAGGAATCCCTTTTCCTGGAAAACCTTTCACCTTTCCTTCTTTTGGAAACATTGGTCCTTCGTGCATTGCCACACTGAGTCTTTCGGGACTCACGATCAGATTACAGGTTTGGTTGTTCCCCACTCTGGTGATCTCAAATATTCCCATTGATTCGGCTACACGTAATGCTTCATATCTAAGTACACCACCCACACATCAACCTCATGTCGAATTTTCTCCTTCTTCACCTATTATGTATCCTTCCCTTTATCCTTATTCACCTAGTGAAATCTCTAAAGAAAGTAGCCAGGTTGATAAGAAGAAGAAGAAATGGAAAGAGAACAAGAAGAAGAACTCGAAAATGACCAAGCCTCCAACCACATCAGATTTTGGATCCAAGCAACTAGCTATTGTTAATCGTATTGGGAGTGTTGATGAGGTCATTCAGATTAAAACAAAGAATCTGAAACCCAAACTCCCTTGCAGTCTTTGTAAGGATGGCCACTTTCTGAGGGATTTCCCTAGTCTTCCCAAGGTCTTATAAATGTGGTCCTCCACATCATCAGCCCCTATTGGACATGATGGTGATGCCCCATCAACTAGTGATTTTAAGGTTGGTAAGAAGAAGAGAATTGTCAAATTTCCTTGCATGTTATGCGAAGGTGATCATTACTCTCACATTTTTCCTCGTATGAACAAGGTTTCTTCTCTTTTGCAAAAGATTCAACTTCCAACTGGTTATCCTAATATATCTCCAAACCCATCGTTAGTTGATGGAATGGTCAATCTGGTTCTATCCCTGGTTAGTCTAGTTGATTAGGTGGTCAATCCGGTTTCATCCTTGATTGAACCACAAACCAAAGTAGTTGATCTAGTTCCATCATCGATCAGCCCCACTCTTCATATAAAGAATGAAACCAAAGTGGTCAATCCAGTTCCTTCATCGATCAATCCCACTCCACCCTTAAGGAGTGTCAAAGTGGTCAATCCAGTTCTTCCATCGGCCAATCCCACTTCTCCCTTGAGGAGTATCAAAGTGGTTACCCCGGTTACACTTCCGTGACACCTAAGGTTTTAGACACCTAGGGTTTTGGGTAATTGGGGTTTTGAGACCTAGGTTTCAACCTAAGGTTGTCGTTGAGGGACTGTAATGTAAAAATAGAGGTCAAGAGGACCTAGGTCGCGTCGGTACTAGTGTTGGGTATTGATATTGATTGATTGAGATATTATTGTATTGTGAGATAGAGGAGTGCTGAGAGTGAGAGCCTTCTGGTATTGTAAGATATTCAGCTGGGTTAGAAGATCAAGCCCTGCAGCTGGGTGCATAGGAAGGTGAGAGACAGAGAGAATAAGAGAGAAGATCTACTGACTAAGAGTGCAGATAAAAAATGTAAGCTTTATATTAATATATCATAAGCACAGTTCTATGGATGTATCCCTAGAGAGAGGGTGAACCACATATATTTTGTGTCATATGTGTGATTGATGACTAGATCTCTGTAATTGTTATACTTTTATTTGCGTTGTTGTGTTAGATCAGATTTATAGCTGCACAGAGTAAATCTAGTTGATAAGAGGTATATGAATGCTGCAATATTGTTGTATTAGTTCCACTTGATATTCCCCTGGTTGTAGACATCTCTATCCTGCAACCCCCCTCTTAGCTGCTTCGAGTGAGACTACATCTGCTTCGCAGGTGTTGCCGAAAGGGCCAGTAGCTAGGGCTTGTTGGTGCGCTCTTGGAGTGAACCCTGGGTCTTCCCCTGTGCCAACAAATGGTTCCATTGTTTGGACCAGAATATTTTTAAGGGAATGTCAAGGTGGTTCCCGTCAAAGATAGAGATTCAAAAGTGGATAGAGGATCAAGAGAGGGACTTCACTGAAGCCCAGAACAAGAACCCTAAATTGAGTACTGAAGATTGGCTACAAAGACACATCTTCACTGACATTCATGATATATTCTTTGGAGGAATCCACCAGGAGTTGTTTGAGTGGTTGGATAGGTTAGATGATACCCAGTTCGAGATCAGATCTAGACCTCCTATTGTTTGGACACCAACACTGATCTAGAATGTCAAGAGAATTGACAACGTTGTATATAGAGAAGTATATCATTGGTTTGATAGTACCATTGGAGGGTATATCACCAAATTTGTTGTTGATAGGGTGGAATCATATAGCCAAGCTGAGATATACTTTTTCAAAGGACCCAGAGGAAAATTTTTGCACTTTCTGAAGCTGAGAATCAAGATTTGTTGCATGAAAAGAATGTCTTGAAGATATAGTAGATTGGTTGGACCTAAAAAGGCTAATGTTCAAAAATTCAGACAGCGACAGTGACACAGAAGCTGGACATATGTGCAGTGGAAGAGTATTCAGAGGGATTCACCTTGAGAACCTATTTAAGAAAAACTATGGAGAAGAGGGCTTCTACAGTGGAGAAGAGGTAGATCTAACTAACGAAGAACATTCAGAACCCACCAGAATAGAAGAAGGGGATGCTAAAGAACTTCGCCAAAGAGAGCCAGAAACCTCAAGAACTGCGCAAATTACTGAAGTAAGTAAAATTAACCCTCTTGTTGTTTCAATAGCACCAAGCAGCCAGAATAGCCAGAACCACTAGAGTCTTCAGAGTGTTGTTACTAGCACCTCAGCCTATACTCAGACAGGAAGTCTAGGGAACTCTATGGAAAAGGAGATGAGGCTCCCTATCTTCAGGGGAGATGGATCTTAGGATCCCGATGAACACTGGTTCCTATGTGAGGCCATGTTTAATATTAAAAGTATCACCGACGAAGCCATCAAGAGAACCCAGTTCAACACTAAGTTAAGGGACCGCGCGCTAAGATGGTACATGAAACTTGTCCAAGGACTGACACAACCTAAGCCACTGAACGAGATCAAGAATGTGTTGATTGCATAGTTTAAGAAACCAAAGTCGGAGTCACAATGTATTATAGATCTAAAATAGATCAAACAAAAAGTAGCAGAACCTGTTTGGGAGTTCGACCAAAGATTCAAGACCCTAACAGGCTAATTAACTTTTCATATCCCCGATGAACAGAACAAAGAATGGTTCATCACGGAGTTGTTACCACACATCAGAGTCCCTCTGATGCGGCAAAAGATTGCATCATAGGTATAATCTTTGGAGATCGCCATGAAGCTTGAATCAACACCTATGGGAGAATCTAGCTCAGGCATGAGCCAGATCTTGAGCTAGCTGACTAGTTTGTCTCTGCAGGTCGAGGATATGAAGAAGGACAAGGGGAAGGAAAAAAGAGAAGATATCTGGTGTGTAAGATGCATATCCAATGTTCATGATAAGGAGCACTGTCCCTTATTTCATGAGTATTTGGCCTCAGGGGCACCAAGCCCCTTGAAGCAACTTAACCTGCCCTGGTGCAATGTATGTAGAAATAGGCATCGCCCAGGTGAGTTCTATTACATGCAGAAGTATGTTCAGACACCCATAAACTTGTATTACACATTTTTTAAATCAGTGGGGCATGATGATCGAAATTGTAGAGCTTACGATCTCAGGCATGAGAGGTCGAGGGACATATACAAGAATCAAGGCGAAGTACAACAAGAAGGAAACATTATGTAGTACAACTCTCCATGGAGAGGAAAATTCAATCCTCGTGGTGGATACAAAGGATGAGGAGGAGGAGTAGGTATGGTCCGAGGCCGAGGACAAATAATCTATTATAATTTCACACAGCCAGGACACTTAGTAAGGGATTGTCAGAATCCTTCCACAACCTGTATGTAACACACCCACTAACTAAATCAAATTTTCCCTGTCCTCTATCGGATTTGAACCCCTAAATAACCATGGAGGCCCAGCGTAAGCTGGCTCCTTCCCTTTCCTTCTCCATTCCCACGCAATCGAGGGTTATATTCACTATTCAATTTGAACGCATCGTCCTTTATATTTCACGCTTCAGCGCTACAGCAAGACCCAAACATTCTATTCTGCAACCGCCAAATCCCTGTCAGGGCTGGCGAGCGACCAATAGGGATGAATCCCTACGGGGTCAATGAATGGCCGATAGGAATAAACCTCAACAGGGGTAGAGAATCCGCCAATGGGAATCAAGCACTGCTGCGCGTTTGGGGGTAATACAGGTGGCAAGAGAAGAACGCGACATGGTGGACGCCATGACAGGAGGGGCCCCACTTCATACGTCACACTATTTCAGACCCCCCCCCCCTCATTAAAGGTAGAATGGTAAGGGGGGTCCGGAATCCACTGGGAAACCATTGATCACGGTGAGTAAATCTCGATCGTTCAAGAGTTGCATGTCCAATTCCGGACCCCCCCCCCCATTAAAGGTAGAATGGCAAGGGGGCTCCGAAATGCATCCTCAGCCGTAGATCTGGATGGGTGGATTCAGGCTGCCCAGATCTTCTCACCGCTTATCCTAAATCATAACCACTTCATGGTTTATATTAACGTCTTGTTCCCACATCTAACGATCATTACGGACACGGAGATCCTCCGAAAGAATATCCTCCGTCCATCGGGGTTTCGAATATCACAACGTTGGAATACATAAACATTTTGTCCTAGGAATCCCCAATATCCCGATATGAAATCAGCTTTTGCTAGTCCCCTGGACTAGACCTTTTGGTCCATACAACCTCCCTCTATATGACCGCAGTCATACCTTTTCATCGAGGTTTCGGGGTTTGCGATGTCAAAATACATTCACCCACGGAACTTGCGATTCCCCTAATCCTGACTCTCCTCTCCAGTGACAAATGGCCTCCACTATGGCTCTTTCCTCCCTATCGGGGTTTCAGGGTTCGCGGTTTCGATATGCAAAGTTTCCGTGTCCACGGAATCCCCAATATGTCGATTTCCCGATTCTCCGACTCTCGTCAGATTCTTGACACCTGTCCCTCTGGATGGATGGCTCGGATTATGTCGGGGTTTTCACCTGGGACTTCCCCAATCTCTGGTTACCAGGACTCTTGATCTCACGATTCCTGATTTCCCAAAATGGGAGATCCTGCGACACATGGCCTACGTCACTCGGACGACTCAGATCTATCTTGCGGGTTTTCGTCCCTATACACTGGGGTCTTAATCCTCAGGTAACTCCGCATAGATCCAATGGTTGTCAGGTTTTCCAGTCGAGATCTAATGGCTCAGATCAGCTCCTACCCAGACATCTTTCCATGACTCCCTGGACATGGAAAAATCAACGGTCCATATATTCTCATGGACCTTGGAGGTCTACGATCCAGAATTCTTCATTGCCCGTGAAGACACAGAAGACAAAGGGGTAAGGCCATTAACATCCCTACCTTTTTCTACCGATCTAACAGTCGGGTGTGACCATAGATTTCCCAATGAAATCTCGTCCATCGATCAACACCTATCAGGGACAAGGTAATTAACCTCCCAACTTTTTCCTCCGATCTGACGGTGGTGAGTGACCACATATCTCCCGATGGGATCTCGTCCGTCGATTTGATACTTCGTCCTTATGTTCTCATCCAGGGTTTTCAAGAGGATCATTCCTCCTCGTGCAGGTTTAGTAAGGTCTTATGCCTCCATCTTCTCCTCCACAGTTCTTCATGGAATTTTAAAGGAGGGTCTTTCTACGGGGAGGTTTACCCAGGGCATTGTCTGAGGCAGGTAAGGGTATCGTTCTCCCGAGAACCAGTCGTGAAGTCTAAACTAGATCAGTACACATATAAATAATGATTCGTGAGGACATAAGCCATACGTAGTCTTCTCATACAAATATACAACTACTATTACTAATCATAGCACCATACAAACATTCTTATAATGAGATCATTCGCAGTTTATGAGCATATATGTCAGCATATAAATTTCAAGATGCAATATGAAAAAAACACTTATCAGAAATAACTTCAAAAATGGGTGCAACTGCTGAGAGGGGTGCTCGTTTCCACCCAACCATAGGTGTAGAAACTCCCAGCGGATTTACCACTAGCCACCCTCGAGATGAGACCACGATGCTCTGAGACTGCGTCTCTCTGTCTGCCAGTGACCAGGAGCGAAGGTTGCAATCCTTCCTCTCTGCTATCACTCACTCTGCGTGGTGCCAGCGTTCCCCTCGCGTCTACCCTATCAATCGCCTCTTCCATACGCCTTATCCTCTCGCGAGGTTGTGTGTGGCACGATTTCCCTCACACTGATCAGGCCCGACGGCTCTACGGATGGGGGGTTCACCATTCCATCCCTCATCAAGCCATCTTCCTACCAGTCTGCGATACATTAATTTTCAGGGCCAGCGAGCCGCTTTTGGTTCTCCGGGCCTGTGGAGTCCAAATACGGTATTAAATTCTCGGTGGAAGTTAACGCCACCTTTTCAGGTGCCCTCCACCGCCATCGTGGTCTCTTTTTCTGCACATCCCCTCATCAGTAGTCCTGCAATAAATTCATAATGTTATTCACATTCATTGACCTCTTCCTCAAGGTCCATTTACATCACATATTCATATTTATGAGTTTGCCATAGTTCTTGGCCAGTCCAGTTATATTTACAAGTTGGGGGAAACAGGGTGTTACAATTCCCTCCCCCTTAAAAGGAACATCATCCTCGATGTTCTTATCTACTAGCATGAATTGCATGTACAGAAGTAAACAAAATTGGATATGCCAGTTTCATGGCATATTCCATCTCCCATGTAGCCTCATCTGGGCCAAAATGTTTCCACTGCACCTTGACCTGTGCAATGGTTCTGTTCCAGAGCAGGGTTTCCTTTCTATCCAGTATGCATTGGGGTTTTGGTAGAAATTCTCCCTCCGGTTCCACCTGGATCATAGACCAGTCAATTATATGATTAGCATTATGTATATATTTCTTTAATAATGAAACATGGAAAACATTATGTGCTTTTACTATGGGAGGAAGTGCTAGCCGATAGGCTACAAGCCCCACTCTATCTAGAACCTCAAAGGGTCCACAATACCAGGGTGCCAGTTTGGCACAAGCTCCCATTTTCAGGGAACTCCTTCTGGGCTTAATTCTGAGATATACATGATGTCCTGTTTGGAACTCTCTTGGAGTTCTCTTTTGATCAGTATAACTTTTCTGTCGGTTCTGAGCGACCTTCAGATTTTGTTTTATCTGAGTCACTTGCTGTTCCATTTATTTCAACATATTGGGTCCAATAGAAATCCTATTTACAGGATTACTCTAGCTAACTGGAGTATTACACTGTCTACCATAGAGGACCTTGAACGGACTCATATTTAAGGACGCTTGATAGCCGTTGTTGTAGGCAAATTCTACCAATGGCAGGTAGTCTTCCCATTTCCTGGGATGATGCATCACATGCATCCTTAACATATCTTCTAATATCTTATTTACTCTTTCTGTCTGTCCATCAGTTTGAGGGTGATAGGCGGTACTAAACAACAATTTGGTCTCTAAACCCGTCATCAGTGATTTCCAGAATTTGGAAGTGA
>ML779728.1:2476047-2510278 GCA_009831015.1 Picea engelmannii
CTAGATCATGAGTCACATAGTTGACCTCATGTTCATTCAATTTTCGGGATTCATAGCAGATCACCTTTCCTTCCTGCATAAGGACTCCTCCGAGCCCTTCTTTACAGGCATCTGTGCACATAAGGAAGTCAGCTTCTGGGTCAACAATTTTTAACACAGGTGCATGGGTTAGTATATGTTTCAAGGTTTGAAATCTTTCTTCACATTGCTGTGTCCACAGAAATTTTGTCCCCTTCTTCTGGAGGGCGGTGATTGGACAACCAATCTTGGAGAAATCTTTTATAAATATTCTATAGTATCCTGCCAATCCCATAAAGGATCTGATGTCTGAGACATCCTTTTGGGTAGGCCATTCCATGATATACCTGATCTTGTCAGGATCTACTGCCACCCCTTCCTTGGACAGAACATGTCCCAAGTAGTGTATTTGCTTCTGAAAGAAGTCACACTTGCTGGATTTAGCATAGAGCTGATGCTCTTTTAGCACTTGCAGCACAAGTCTAAGATGCTCTTCATGTTCTTCTCTACTCTTAGAGTAGATTAATATGTCATCAATGAAAACTAGTACAAATTTATCTAAAAATTTACTGAGTACATTGTTCATTAAGCACATGAAAGTGGCAGGGGCATTGGTTAACCCAAATGGCACTACTACAAACTCATAGTGACCATACCGTGTCCGGAAAGAGGTTTTATGGATGTCTTCACCCTTAATTCAGACTTGATGGTATCCCAACCTTAAGTCAATCTTTGAGAAAACAGACGCACCTCCCAACTGATTGAATAGATCATCGATCTTTGGAAAGGGGTATTTGTTATTTATGGTTACTTTATTAAGTTGTCTATAGTCTATACACAACCTAAGGGTGCCATCCTTCTTTTTTACAAACAGGACTGGCGCTCCCCATGGGGACACACTGGGTCAAATATAACCCTTGTCCATCATTTCTTTTAATTGAAATTTGAGTTCAACTAACTCAAGTGTGCTCATCCGGTAGGGTGTTCTAGACAGCGGCACCGCTCCTGGTGCGAGTTCTATCGAGAAGTCAATATCTCTTCTTGGAGGTAGACCCGGTACCTCTTCCGGAAATACATCTCTGTACTCTCTTAGGATAGGGTGATCATCGGGGCTTGGTTTATCACCTTCGATTATTTTCAGTACCTGTATTACATATAGGGGACATCCCTTTCGGCAATACTTTCTCATTTGCAGGGCCGATATTTGTCTCACTGAGATCAGCTTTCGAATCCATTGGAGGGTTATCCTTTGTCCTTCTTTGTTCACACAGTCTAAGGTTTTATGGTAACAGTCCAATTTGACTTTATGGGCTGCCATCCAGTCCATACCAATCAAAAAGTCGTATGACCCCAGGGGTAATACATTAAGGGTTGCTTGGGTGGGAAATTTACCCAACATTAACTGGTAGGCTGGTATGGCCTCTACCACCTTTCTTTTGGTGCCAGTGGCTAACTGTACTAACCATGGCTTAGTTTGTTTTCATGGCTGTAGCTTACACTTATCAACAGATTTAGGGGATATATAACTCAAATTTGAACCAGGGTCAATCAAAACAGACACCAGATGGTTGAAAATCATACCTTCTATTTCCACCACTGAAGCTTGGTGGTCATCTTGGTTATTATCCAAGGCTGCATAGATCTGCGGCACACTCCTTGCCACATCATTGACTGTGGTATCTTCTTGCATGTTATAAATTTTTCGACTGTTCTGTTGTCGGTGTGGACAGTCTCTCAGGAGATGCTCTTCTCTGCAATCCCATCATTTTAGAGGTTCTTTCTTTGGGTTATTAGTCTTTACTAGTATAGGTCCAGAATTTTTACTTTCGTTCACCGAGGGAAAGTTCTGCTGGAGTATACTTCAGGTTGGAAAGTTCATTCTGTGGTTCTTCTTGTAATTTCTCAATCCTAAGGATTTGCTCCCCTTCTTCTGAAATTTTGAACCATTCTTCTATTTCCAGTCTCCATGAGACTCTGTCCGATGTCCATATTGTTCATGACAATATGTTTCCTTTCTTATAGTGTCTTCTAGGGTCTTTGGTTCGTCAAATTCAATTCGGTTTCGGTATTCCTTGGGTAGCCCACTGATGAAGCATTGGGCCTTTGCTTTCTCTGCTTTGAGGTAGGGTACATACCTTAGTAAGTTAAAAAATTTGTTGACATACTCCTCCATAGTAAGTTGTCCCAGTTTGAGTTCATAAAACTCTTTAGCCTTCTCGTAGAAATACCTTTCCGACAAATACTTCTTCCAGAAGTACTTCTCAAACTGTTTCCAAGACAGGTCCTCCTCGCGGACCCCTTTCATATTCTTAAGGTCTTCCCACCAGATGGAAGCCTTTCCATTCAGATTGAAAGCGGCCACTCAGGCCTTCAAATTCTCTGATAAATCATGGACTCTGAAATATTTCTTCAGTCCAAGTAGCCAAGCCTCAGCTTCCTCTCCCTTCTTTATCTCGCCGTCGAAGGAGGGAGGTTTGGCCTTCCTGAATTCCTAAAATTTATGACTCTTAGAAGTCTTTTGCTTCTTCTATTTTCTACAAGAATAGGAACTGGTCCTGCTACTGGAAGAGCCTTCTGAATCACCAGCTTCCTTCTCAGTAGAATCATCTGGTACTAGTCCTTTACCTCTGGGGTGGACCTTTCTGGATGTGCTTCTCTTAGTGTGGCCACTGAAATGACCACGATTTTGCATCTCCAGTTCATGCTGCATTTGTCGCTGTAGGTCGGATAAGCTCTGCAGTAAAACTGCATTAATTTTGGTTTTCTTTTCTTGTTCTTTCATCATCCTTTCATTGTCGGCCTTGCAGCTTTGCAACTCAACCATGAGACTCTTCACAGTCTTGGCTAGGTATGGAGGGGTTCCTATTGCTCTTCTTTCATCAGACTCTTTGTCTCTGTTGTGGGAGCCTTCTCCCACCTCTTGGTGAGTCACCATGCTCTGCGTCTGTAGATTCCTGCGGTTGATTGTCCACTTGAGTGAAAAGACAAACGTTGGTTATTAGTCAAGAGTTAAATTCATATTATAATTTGCGCATAATTTCATAACTTATTTCATTTGTATACATAGTCGAGTTCTCATTTTCCAAGTTTTTAATCCCGGACAAGAGAGTTAATTCAAGGGATTACTCCTCATAGGAGTGTTTTAAACAAGGTTTATGCGCGACTCGTTCATGATCCCAATCAGGCCGAGTGTTGTAACCATGCTCTGATACCACTTTGTAACAAACCCACTAACTAAATCAATTTTTTCCAGTCCCCTGTCAGATTCGAACCCCTAAATAACCATGGAGGCCCAGCGTAAGATGGCTCCTTCCCTTTCCTTATCCATTCCCACGCAATCGAGGGTTATATTCACTGTTCCATTTGAACGCAACATCCTTTATATTTCGTGCTTCGGCGCTACAGCAAGACCCAAACATTCTATTCTGCAATCGCTGAATCCCTGTTAGGGCTGGCGAGCGACCAATAGGGATGAATCCCTACGGGGTCAGCGAATGGCCAATAGGAATAAACCTCAATAGGGGTAGAGAATCCGCTAATGGGAATCAAGCCCCGCCGCGTGTTTGGGGGTAATACAGGTGGCGAGAGAAGAATGCGACACGGTGGATGCCATGACAGAAGGGGCCCCACTTCATATGTCACACTATTTCGGAGCCCCCCCCCCCTCATTAATGGTAGAATGGCAAGGGGGGTCCAAAATCCACTAGGAAACCGTTGATCACGGTGAGTAAATCTCGACTGTTCGAGAGTTGCATGTCCAATTCCGGACCCCCCCCCCCCATTAAAGGTAGAATGGAAAGGGGGCTCCGAAATGCATCCTTAGCCATAGATCTGGATGGGTGGATTCAAGCTGCCCAGATCTGCTCACCGCTTTTCCTAAAGCATAACCACTTCCTGGTTTAAGTTAACGTCTTGTTCCCACATCTAACAGTCATCACGGACCCGGAGATCCTCCGAAATAATCTCCTCCGTCCATCAGGGTTTCGAATATCACAACGTTGGAATACATAAACATTTTGTCCTTGGAATCCCCGATATCCCGATATGACGTCAGCTTTCGCTAGTCCCCTGGACTAGACCTTTTGGTCCACACGACCTCCCTCTATATGACTGCAGTCATACCTTTTCATCGGGGTTTTGGGGTTTGCGATGTCAAAATACATTCACCCACGGAACTCACGATTCCCTGAATCTCGACTCTCCTCTGTAGCGACAGCTGGCCTCCACTATGGATATTTCCTCCCTATCGGGGTTTCGGGGTTCGCAGTTTCGATATGCAAAGTTTCTGCGTCCATGGAATCCCTGATATGCCGATTTACCGATTCTCCGACTCTCGTCAGATTTTTGACACCTGTCCCTCTGGACGGACGACTCGGATTATGTCGGGGTTTTCACTTGGGACTTCCCCGATCTCTGGTTACCAGGACTCCCGATCTCACGATTCCTGATTTCCTGAAATGGGAGATCCTGCGACACGTGGCCTCCATCGCTCGGACGACTCAGATCTATCCTGGGGGTTTTCGTCCCTATACATTGGGGTCTTAATCCTCAGGTAACTCCGAATAGATCCAACGGCTATCGGGTTTTCCAGTCAAGATCTGATGGCTCAGATTAGCTCCTACCCAGACATCTTTCCATGACTCCGTGGACGTGGAAAAATCAACGGTCCAGATATTCTCATGGACCTTGGAGGTCTACGATCCGGAATTCTTCGTTGCCCGCGAAGACACAGAAGACAAAGGGGTAAGGCCATTAACATCCCTACCTTTTTCTACCGATCTAACGGTCGGGTGTGACCGTAGATTTCCTGACAAAATCTCGTCCATCGATCAACACCTATAAGGGATAAGGTACTTAACCTCCCAGCTTTTTCCTCCGATCTGACAGTGGTGAGTGACCACAGATCTCCCGATGGGATCTCGTCCATCGATTCGATACTTCGTCCTTATGCTGTCATCCCGGGTTTTCAAGAGGATCGTTCCTCCTCGTGCAGGTTTACTAAGGTCTTATGCCTCCATCTTTTCCTCCACAGTTCTTCATGGACTTTTCAAGGAGGGTCTCTCTACGGGGAGGTTTACCCAGGGCATTGTCCGAGGCAGGTAAGGGTATCGTTCTCCCGAGAACCAGTCGTGAAGTCTAAACTAGATCAGTACGCATATAAATAATGATTCATGAGGACATAAGCCATACCTAGTCTTCTCATACAAATATACAACTACTATTACTGATCATAGCACCATACATAAATTCTTATAATGAGATCATTCGCAGTTTATGAGCATATATGTCAGCATATAAATTTCAAGATGCATTATGAACAAAACACTTATTAGAAATAACTTCAGAAATGGGTGCAACTATTGAGAGGGGTGCTCATTTCCACCCAACCGTAGGCGTAGTGACTCCCAGTGGATTTACCACTAGCCACCCCTGAGATGAGACCACGATGCTCTGAGACTGCGTCTCTCTGTCTGCCAGTGACCAGGAGCAAAGGTTGCAATCCTTCCTCTCTGCTATCACTCACTCTGTGTGGTGCTAGAGTTCCCCTCGCGTCTACCCTCTCAATCGCCTCTACCATATGCCTTATCCTCTCGCGAGGTTGCGTGTGGCGCGATTTCCCTCACACTAATCAGGCCTGACGGCTCTACGGATGGGTGGTTCACCATCCCATCCCTCATCAAGCCATCCGTCTACTAGTCTGCGAGCCATTAATTTTCAGGGCCAGCGAGCCGCTTTTGGTTCTCCGGGCCAGTGGAGTCCAAATACAATATTAAATTCTCGGTGGAAGTTAACACCACCTTTTCAGGTGCCCTCCACCGCCATCGTGGTCTCTTTTTCTGCACATCCCCTCATCAGCAGTCCTACAATAAATTCAGAATATTATTCACATTCATTGACCTCTTCCTCAAGGTCCATTTACATCACATATTCATATTTATGAGTTTTCCATAGTTCTTGGCCAGTCCACTTATATTTACAAGTTGGGGGAAACAGGGTGTTACATTGTACTTATTTAACTCTTTCGAGCATGTCATAGAAGAATGCCTTGTGTTGCTGTCTAAGCTTAAGGAAAGATGAAGATCCCAACAGAACCCACAAGTGAAACTAATATATGCCAAACCATGTGGAATATACCCTAGAGTCGATGTTATTACTTGAGGAGGCGCTATTATAGGAGAAGATAGAACAATCCAAAGAAGGATCGCAAAAGATTTAGGTATCAACAAAGCTATGGAGAAGACTCAGGATTTTGATGCAAGGAAGGAAAGACAAATCTTTGAGGAAGAAAGGCAGGAGTTCAAGGGGAACCAAGGATCCTCATATAAAACGCGACCAGAAATAAAAGAGTATGGAATGCCTCAGACATTTGATCAATCGGCTACACTAAAAGAAGGAAAAGAGGTAAGTAAACTCATCGAATTTTTGTACACTTGTCTTAAGTTAATTCAGGATGAGAATGTTGTGCAAGAGTTACAGAACCTAATCAGGAAGTATGAGCTAGGAAAGGTAGACCCTTTACTGAACAGGTTAGTACACTAGATTGGTAAAAAGAGAAGAACAAACAAAGAATTACATTTGAATTCTCAAATAGGAGAGTATGATATAGACTATGTGGTCCTCAACTTAGGGTCAGAGGTCAATGTCATGACGAAGCAAACTTGGGCACTAATGGGAAAACCGAAGTTGATCTATTCCCCTATCAAGCTTAGAATGGCTAATCAACAAGCTGTCAAACCATTTGGATGATTGGAGCATGTCCCTGTGGACATCAACGAAGTAAGGACCTTTGCATATTTTGAGGTAATTGAAATTGTTGATGATAGTTGCCCTTACCCTGCATTGCTAGGAATTGATTAGGCCTTCGACAATTCTACTGTTGTTGATTTAATGAAAAGACGCATGACATTTGAAAAAAATATCCTTAGGTTCATTGCACCCTTAGATCTAGATGAGGTTCCATGATATACAGAGCCCATTCGAGAAGAAGACCATGCATATGAGCTGGAAAACATATATAAATTAACGGCCAGACAACATGATTATATCAACCCTACTTCCAATGGAAATTTAAGTTGGTGAAGTGATAATGTGTGCTCATTAGATTCAGAAGAAGTGGCGGAGAACTAGCAAAACCAGATGTATGAAATATCCATAAGGAGATGTGCTCGAATGATCAGAGAAGTTCGATGGATTGATACAACAATAAGTAACTTCCCTACCTTTGATGGTCTGAACCCTCTAGAAGCTTTACTCTCAGAGTTTGAAACAAGTGTACCAGCACAATAGAGGTTGTTGGCTATGGATGAGGCCCTGAAAGCTACACCAGCAAGATGGTGGGGGATGCACAAAAGCAAGATTACAAACTGGACACAATGCCAAACCTTGATGACAGTGCGGTTCTCTACACAAGTAGGAAGCTACGAAGTGAGGTACACAGGTTGAAGTTGCCCAAAGGACCATGTGCGAAGCTATGAAGAATCCTGGAGTGACATTCATCGAGAACAATGGGTACACAGATTCACTAACATGTTGGACACGACCCCTATTAACTGGAACCTTCAAGTGGAGCTACGCCTCATCACTGTAGATTGGGAAGGTATGCTTTAGAATTTTGTAGCCACCTTTTTGTTTGAAAGTGAATTTCCTTCTGAAGATCAAGCACTACAGATTGTGAGGAAGAAAGTATTTAAGGAAGCATCTAGCCTCCCTTTGGAGAAATAAGGGGACAAATGGACTACACCATTCCAGAAACTACAGGGATGTTACAACATTAATGCCGACGCTGATGATGATCCGAGGAAGGTAAAGATTATTGAGACAGAAGGCCACAGGGATGTGGAAGGACCAGGAGTTGAGCTATCATTCATTGGACAACTGATCAAGATAAATCACGCCAATATTGGGATAGAGGAGACACCAAAGCTTGCCAATGTCATAGATTATTGGGATGCTGCTACCATTGAAAAAATTACAAAATTACTGCACGAGTATCAGGACTTGTTTCCGACCAAGTTCACTGATATGAAGGGTATCAAAGGACCTATGGGATAGATGAGAATACCTTTGAAAATAGGTGTGAAGCCATTCAAGCAAAGACCCTACATATTGAACTTGAAATACAAGTAAAAAGTGAAGATTGAGCTCGACAAAATGTTAGAAGCAGGGATTATTGAACCTATCAAAGAGTCGGAGTGGATCAACCTTATGGTGGTGCAAGACAAGAAGACAGGGGAGATCAAGATCTATGTAGATATCAGGAAGTTGAATGATTCTTGTTTGCATTATCCTTTCCCTACACCATTCATAGACGAAGTATTGGATAATGTGGGAGGCCAGGAGGTATATTCTTTTATAGATGGGTTTTCATGATACCATCAGATCTAGATTGCAAAGGAGGACCGCCACAAGACCACATTTTCCACAGAATGGGGATCCTACCAATACACAATGATTCCATTTGGACTGAAGAATTCCCCAACCATCTTCTCCAGGGTGGTGGTCGAAGCATTCAAAGAATTTTTGCATAAGTTTTTAGAATCCTATTTTGATGACTACACTGGTTTTAGTTTTCTAAAAAATCATATTAAATGTCTAAGACTAATGTTGGAAAAATGCAGGCAGTGTCAAATTGCTTTAAATTTGAAGAAGTGCATATTCTTCTCACCATTTGGAGTATTATTAGGACATATTGTATGCAAGAAAGGATTGTTGGTTGATCCATAAAAAATTGCAATTATATTTGACTTACCACCTCCTACTTCAGTCAAACAAATGGGCACTTCACTAGGACATACTAGCTATTACAGGAAATTTATCAAAGGATATGCTAAGATTACTGCACCAATGGAGAAGTTATTAAAGAAATACTATTAGTTTGGTTGGACAGACGAATGCCAGTAGAGCTTCAACACACTAAAACAAAAGATGGTGACTGTGCCCATTCTGGTCTTTCTAGACTAGAGCAGAGAATTTCATGTGCATGTCGATGCATCTTCTACTATATTAGGAGCAGTATTGGCACAACTTGGAGAAGGGGAGTTCGACCATCCATTAGCATTTTCCAGCAGAAAGCTATCTACAGCTGAAATCAATTACACTACTATAGAGAGAGAAGGATTAGCCATGGTGTACGCGCTACAAAAATTACGCCATTACTTAGTAGGAGGACACTTTAAAATGGTTACCGATCACTCTGCGTTGAAGTACATTTTCAACAATCCAATGTTGGGAGGGTGAATATGCATATGGCTTCTCTTGTTTCAAGAATATGATTTTGAGATCATAGTTAAGACAGGAAGAATGAACAAGGGACCCGACCACTTATCGAGGTTGGAACATGGCAAAGAAACCACCAGTCTGGAGGATACACTATCGGATGCACAACTTCTTGCCATTAGGAATATGGATGACCACTTTGATGACATAGCCCAATTCCTATCAATAGGAATGGCTCCAAGTGAGTATACAATTTCCCAGAAGAAGCAACTAGTGGTGCGCGCTGCAAACTTTTTGCTAATAGTTGGTTAGCTATATAAAATGGGACCTGATGAGATACTAAGAAGATGTGTGATGGAGGCAAAGCATACATTGATCCTTGTAGAATATCATGAAGGCATCGTAGGGGGACATTATGCAGGGAAAGCAACTGTGCAGAAGGTTCTGCGAGATGGCCTTTGGTGGCCTACTTTACACAAAGATGATAAAGAGTATACCAGAGCCTGTTATGTATTCCAGAGAGTTGGAAAACCATCCCAAAGAGATGAAATGCCACTAGCACCACAAATGACCCTAAAAGAATTTTAAAAGTGGGCCATTGACTTCGTGGGACCTATAAACCCACCAGGAAAGCGCACAGGAGCAAGGTACATTATCACTGCGATAGAATACCTGAATAGATGGGTTGAAGCAAGAGCATTCAAGGATTGTAGTGAAACTACAACTACACATTTTATATTTGATAACATAATAACTAGGTTTAGATTCCCTAAGACTCTTATGAGCAATCAAGGCACTCATTTCATCAACAAGACAATGGAATCCTTGATTGAAGAATTTGTAGTTCACCATCATAAGAGTACACCTTACCATCCACAAGCAAACAGAACGGTTGAAGCAATCAACAAAATCTTGGAGACAACATTGACAAAGAATTGCAATGTGAACAAGGATGATTGGGATTTAAGAGTACCGGCAGTACTTTGGGCTTATAGAACCACTTGCAAGAAATTAACAATGAAGACCCCTTTCAAGTTGGTTTATGGTCTCGAAGTTATTGTCCCGATGGAGTACTTGGTACCAAGATTAAGAATTGTTTCATTTACAGACATGGATGATACTGGCATTGTTCTTGAGAGGCTTTCCCAACTGGTTGAACTAGAAGAAGACAGATTTATTGGAGGATTCCATCAGCAGGTACAGAAGGAAAGAGAGAAGGCCTATCATGACAAACACATCAAGAAGAAGGCATTTATGCAAGGTGATTTAGTACTGGTGTATGATAGTAAATTTATAATACATCCAGGGAAGTTCAGAAAGCATTGGCTTGGACCATATGTGGTCGCCTATGTTACAGAAGGAGGAGCTTAATACACTGAAGGGTGAATGGAAAGAAGGATTAATGAATGGGAGTCGGCTGAAGTTGTATTATGACAACCAATTGCCTCACATCTCTCAATAAAAGCAAGGAGAAAAGGGTCTAGGTACCGGGTGCAGTTGAAACTAGGTACCAGACACAGAAAAGATAGTCTGCACAAGGATGGGAAGGAGGCATAAAGTAGAAAGAAAAGGCTACACTGTGTAGTCCAAAGTCGAAGTGAAACGGAAGGATCATATTTGAAGTGCCTCGGGACGAGTCACAGGTGAGTGTTGGGGGCCTATTGTCCCTTGGTTATGGAAGGAAGCAAATATCTAGAAATAAAAGGTCAAACATGAACTGTGTGGGAGACACAGTGACTGTCACTGGGTCGAAGTAAGAAAAAGAGCAGAAAATCCAGAGCGAAGCACGGAAAAGAAATTCATTGGATGAGGAGATAAAGGATGATAGATCAACAAGGAAGATGGGTCAAGGACAACTCAGCAAGCAGAGAAAGCCACCATTTGATTCTTTGGAGCACCTCATGAAAAGGGAGAAAAGATAGGCTGGGAAAGCCCTGAAAAGGTGGGTCAAGTTGACCTAGGGTTTTAGACACCCAAGGTTTTGGGTAATTAGGGTTTTGACACCTAGGGTTTTGGGTAATTAGGGTTTTGACACCTAGGTTTCGACCTAAGGCTATTAGTGAAGGACTATAATGTATAAGTAGAGGTCAAGAGGACCTAGGTCATGTCGATACTAGAGTTGGGTATTGATTGATTGAGATATTATTGTACTGTGAGAGAGAGGAGTGCTGAGAGTGAGAGCCTTCTGGTATTGTAAGATCTTCAGTTGGGTTAGAATACCAAGCCCTACAGCTAGGTGTGCAGGAAGGTGAGAGACATAGAGAAGAAGAGAGAAGATCTGCTAACTAAGAGCATAGATCAGAAATGTAAGCTTTATCTTAATATATCATAAGCATAGTTATGTGGACGTAGCCCTAGAGAGAGGGTGAACCACGTATATTTTGTGTCATATGTGTGGTTGATGCTTGGATCTCTGTCATTGTTATACTTTTATTTGCATTATTGTGTTAGATTAGATTTATCGCTGCGCAGAGTAGATCTAGCTAATAAGAGGTATATGAGTGTTGCAATATTGTTGTATTAGTTCCACTTGATATTCCCATGGTTGTAGACATCTTTGTCCTGCAACCCCCCTCTTAGCTTCTTTGGGTGAGACTACATCTGCTTCGCAGGTGTTGCCGAAAGGGCCAGTAGCTAGGACTTGTTGGTTCACTCTTGGAGTGAACCCTGGGTTTTCCTCTGTGCCAACACCACTCCTTCTATGAATAGTGCCAAAGTGGTCTATCTGGTTCTTCCATCGGTTGATCCCACTCCTCCCTTGAGGAGTGGCAAAGTGGCTGCTCCGGTTATAGCATCGGTCAATCCCAATCCTCCTCTGAAGAGTGCCAAAGTGGTCGATTCGATTCCGCCAGTGGTCGATCCCACTCCTCCTTTGAAGAGTGAAGCCAATGTGGTTGATCTGGTTCCACCACCCGTCGATCCCACTCCTCATTCAAAGAGTGAGGATGTCGCTCAAGTCTACCCTCATTAATTTTGATTCACCTGAACAAGGGGGCACTCTACCCGTCCTGATGACACTCCATTTGAGCAATCAAATGATTTATATTGTTTGGAATCATTTGATAGAACCACATATTCCTTCTTACGTGCTTTTTCAAATCACCGTTCAGGTTTGTGATAAGAGTATTCCTAACATTGTAATAGATGAATGTTCTTTTGTTAGCATCTTATCCGCAAATGCTTGGAAATATTTTGGTTCCTCATCGCTTGCATCTATGAATCAGAATCTGTTGACCTTTGACATAAGAGATAGTCAACCATTAGGGATCCTTCCTCATTTTTTGGTTACTTTGGGAGGAAAAAAAGTCTACGTTGATGTGATGGTAGTTCACAACCCCTTGGAATTTAACCTTCTCCTCGAGTAAGACTATGTCTATGCTATGAGATATTTTGTGTCCGCTCTTTTTCAAGTGATGTGTTTCCCTCACAACAAAAACATAATAACAATCGACCAACTTTCATTCATTGACCCTCAACTAATGGTCAACCATATGCCTTCCCTGAATGGTCCATACATGCCAGCGATGTCCACCCCATCGCATGTCAATTATGTATCGACCTGTCCCATGTGTTTAACCCCACACGAGAGGGAATATCTCCCCTCTCCTGACTTAGATCAGGTATTTGACATGGTCATCTCTTCGATAGGGTTGTTAGAGATATATCTCCCTACCCTTATTGAGGTCATCGATGTGTATTCCTTCCATAGTTTTTTTCTTCCATCTAGCAAAGATCTCCTGGAATCCATGATTGATGTTTGTCCCTTGACATGTATTCCTTCCAGAGAATTGTCCTCTTGGAATCCATGATCAAGAAGAGGTCACGAGCATAGTTTTCCTCTCTGTGGAAAGCTCGTTAAAAAATGAAATAGAAGCTACGAGCATAGTTTTCCTCCCTGTGGAAATATCATTAAAAAATGAAACAAAAGATACAAGCATAGTTTCTCTTCTCTGTGGCAAGTTCGTTAAAAAATGAAACAAAGGTCATGAGCATATTTTTCCTCTCTATAGCAAGATCATTAAAAAATGAAATAGAAATATGGGGATTGAACCCAGAGCCTTGAGCATAGTTTTTTTCCTGTGTCAAGCTCATTAAAAAATGAAACAGTCACCTCTCCCATTGAGTCAAGTTATTTCACTATATCTCGTAGATATCGAGTCATGTATTTATATAGATCTTGTAGATGTCGAGTCGAGTCTTTCATTAGGTCTCGTATTTGAACCTTCCTTTCATCCACCCTTATCCTTTTTCTCCATCTAGTATAGAAATTGGTGACAACCTCAAAGTCAGTGAATGAATTGAAGCTTGGGGGGGGGCATGTCTCCAAAATTTCATTATCATTCTAGATTTAAGCCACTAGATTTTCAGGATGGGGGCATAGTACCAACCATCTATGGGTATCCCAACTTTTGGAAATTACGTTGGGAATTTACAAGCATAAGTTTAATTTTGTTTCAAGCTTGTGTAAAAATGAAACCAACACCGAGCTTAGTCTTTGTTCTTTCTCGTGCTCACAAAAACATGAGAATGTAATCGAGTAGACTTTTATCACTTTTTCGGACTCATAAAGGTTATATGAAAAAGGAATCCCCTAGAGTCTCCTTTAAGCTCTTTTCAGACTCTCTAAACATGAAAAGATTGTCAACTGATTTTTCTTCCTTTCACACTCGCTAAAAGGTTTGAAAGGGCGTCTTTCGAGTGGTAGTTTATATCTTTTTCGGCCTCACAAGACTAAAATTATGAAAAAGGACAACCATGGAGTCACCTTTAAGTTCTTTTCAGACTCTCTAAACATGAAAACCCACAAAGTTTTCATTCTTTGGACTCACTAATCTACACATTGAAGGGACCATATGGGAATGAACCCTTACTTATTCTAGTTCATTAAACAAAGTGTTGTTCCTAAGATTATCCTTAAGGCTCAAAGAATAATGTTAGGCATCATGAATATAAAAGAACTTTTGAAAAGTTCTTTTTCGTTCGTTAATTATATAAAAACTAATCCTCAAATGCAATTAATGAAAGAACAAGACAAAGGTCGTATTTCATCATCTGAGTCGATTTATAAAATCAAATGATGTGGGGGAAAAATTATAAAACTATTAAACAAAATGATGCATCAATGCAAGATGAATCTTACCTTATTCACAGTAGAAGAAAATAAAGAATGTAGCCTTGAAAGGATATGAGATACAGTTATCCAAGTAACTCATAGGTCTTGTATTTACTTATAGAAAATATAGAGGAAAAATTTCTTGATTATCAAAAAACCAATAAAATGTGACCACAGTAGTAGTAATACTAAATTGCAACCACTCACTTATCAAGGAATGATGTAAAGAAAGATAGAATTATGAGATACAGGAGAAACATATAACTCAAACTGCACAAAGGTTGGAATCTCTGTCTGCACTTGTATTAATTATCACAAAGGAGAGTTTTCTTTATTATATCTAGAAAGAAGAAGCCCGTGTTAAGTCTTCAAACTATGTATTTATACAAAAATGATCTCAACCCTAAGCGGTTGGAATTCTCATAATTCAAAATTAGTAACTATTACAATATGTAAAATTTGAAGAGTTTAATTTGCATCTTCTCTGTCACTTTTCCTGCCAGCAAAGACGTTTCTTCTTCTTGTCCTCCAGCTTAGAAACAACTAGCCTCTAATCATGACCTGTGTAAATGGTATGCACATGTTGTCTCATTTGTTTCCATATGTGTTGGTTTTCCCTTGTTCGTCACACTGAACAAATCTGCCTACAAACTTCACCACTAACCTGGAAGGTTTTGTTGTGTCCTTCGCCTCAAATTTATATAGCTTCTTGTCTATATGAGGAAACTTATCCTGGATTTTCCTTCATCCAAAGATATAGCCTGTAGCCATAAGCTAGTATTGACTATCCACATATTAATATGGATAAGGTCAATTTGTTTCAATTGCTGTATTGTCATCTGGGATTCTTCCATGCTTGTCTCCGAATTCAGTTGATTTTTTGCTATATCAATTTTCCCCAGGGCCTTAGATATACTATTTCCTTCAACGCCCAATGAATCTTTGTCGAGTGAAGACAATTATTCTTCACAAACTGTCTTTACTTCCCTCGTAATCTTTTTATTTCAGCCAGATTTGCCTCCTAGGTCTTTAGTATTATGTCGCCTCGGGTTTTCTCTAAAAGAGACAATCGAGAGACCCTGGCTACTTCATATTTTACCGATGATAAAATGGCCTCCTAGAATGTAGCTCGAGTTGCATTGGCCTCTCTATCCTTTTTGTAAATGTTATTTAAATAATGGTCTTCTACCCGATAATAGTTTTGAACAACTTCTACTTTAGTAAAAAGGTTTTGCGAGGCTAATTCCAGCTTCTTGTGCACCTCCAATGCCTGGGCTTGAAAAACTGCTATATCCACTGTTGTGATATCAATAAATTGTATTTTAGCCTGTAGTTGTTTGACCAACTCTCCATGTTGAATGGCCAGTTCTCTACTTGCCTGTGAATTTTTATGCATTGCATCAAGACTGATTTTGAGTTGTTGAATTTCCTATCTATCACAGGCTATGATATGTTCAAAACCCTTATTCATCTCATTTCTCATACTTTGTTCCATAGTATTTATTTGGTTCTACAACTGTATCACTAGAAAATTCTTCTGTTTCAATTGTTCTTCTAGATTCCTAACTGAATATTGATTTGTCATGGCAAAAGCTCCTAATGAGCCTTCCATTTTCATGGTGAATTTTGTCTCCTCTAAGGCCTATCCATCATATAGAACTATGTGCCTCTTGACAGTTGCACCCTCCTTTTATTGCGTTTCTATTTTTACTATAGCCATCCTCTTATTGTTGAAGAAGAATTTAGAAGGAGGCATTTCTTCAAGCAAAATAGGAGTAAGGTCTTCTATAAATATGACTTCAACATTTGGGTTCCCCTAACTAGACTGTAAAGGTGTGACCTATTTGATAGGGATGTCGATCTCGGTGGATGGTTGTTGCCTCGTGTTAGTAGCTGATTTGTCTAGTGTGTATGGTGATTTTTCTTGCCCCTTTTTTATCAAAGCTTCAGCTTGAGATTTTGTTTGATCATCTAGTGGATTTGTCAATGCAATATCACCCTTCTGTGTCAAAACCTATGATTTTTCTGAACTTCCTTGAGCATCCTATTCACTGGAGCTCCCTGTTTTTAAACTCTGGGTCATAACTTCCTGTGTAGATGGAGATATCAGAGCTTCTCCCTGTAATACTTTAGTCATACTATTTCTTCGATCTATTTGAAAATTATAGAACTTGTCTAAATTGTCTGGAGCCAGAGTTTGAACTTGGCTCAACAGTTCCTCATAAGATCTTGCTCCTCAAAATATCTCATCCTGTGGGGAATCTTCATGCTCGTATCTCTTTAGATTATAAAGAACCATGTGATTTCCCATGATCTTCTGGGTATCGTGTTTATTGAATTCAATATTAACAAGCTTGATGTCTTCTAGGGCCGTAGCCTCTACCTTTGAGTGGATGAAATCTAATAGTGAAAACATACCAACCTGTAAAGGAAAGGTGGGCCATAACTTTTTTTGCGCTGACTTTAGTTCTTTACTGATTCCCCCTATCACAGTTTGATGTGCTACCTCTCGGCACACCAATCTATATAGTAGAAACTTTGGTAAGGCATGCAGAGGAACGAAACATCCAAAAACCTTGATGTAAGAGAAATGTTCCTCAACGTACCAATCCACTATTTTTCCCAGGTTGGTCACTATCTTATCTGAAATCCTGGGAGGTGTGCAACTGAATATAGGGATATGCATCGACACCACCACATAGTTGCAGATTTCGAAGAATAAATATTTTTCTTTATCCTCCAAAACCTTGGAGTGATAGAAATGTATTGGTTCAGTGATCATTGGAGTCCAACTCTAGCCCATCAAAGGAAATGGCATCATGAAAAAAAACACATCCATAATATATGCCAGCATGTAAAATGGGGTAGGTTTTCCTTTGACTTTCAATGACTGATATTGTGTGATTTCCTTGACCAAATTATCCGACAATATTTTGGCCCAATCAAAGGAATACCTCCCTGCTACTATATGCATGATCTGTACCCATGGTAATAAAAAATGAGCAGATTTTTCCTTCTCAAAAATTCTACATAACATTATGTCTACATACATCATGTGAGGTTATAATGATGCAAAAACATATATGCCATGGGTGTCTCCTCTAAATTTATCAGGATGTGAGCACCAATCCTTGATCAAGTTAGGTAAGTTCTTTCCATATTCCGTGCATTATTTTTCGTTGAAGTCCATTATGAAAGTTGCATTAAAAATGTAATTGGGAACTGAGGATAATTTGTACATTACCTGGAAATGCTCTCATCGGAAAGACCCAACTACAACGTTTTGTGAATTGCAGATGCTCCTAGTCGAGAGGCCAACGTTCTCCAGTGCCCAACCAATCATATCATTATAAGGCATGAGCCTAGGCCGAGTTGCTATTTTATGCATCTCTAATTGAGCAACATATTTGTATCTCGTAGCCTGGGTTTTAGTCACCTCATTGCTCGAATCATCTAGGAATTTGATCAATTTGTATTCTAGAATATCAAATACCTGCGTCTAGGTTTTCAAGGTATATATGGTTTTGGGTGAAGTGTCTGAGAGGAAAATGTTACACATCAAAATTACTCACTTCAATGATGACCCATTGTCGTCATTACTAGTGTCGCAAGTGGTGCATTTTTGGTCACAAGTGTCACAAACATCATACTTCCATCTTGCCTATGTCGTGTCTCCAACGACATCATAAGGACACTTAAGATACCTTCAAAGACTGGTTTAAGAAGGAGAAATCATTTGGTGAGGAGTACAATGTTTTTCCATTGAGAAAACCACTTAAAAATGAAGTTTGAAGAGCAACTCTCCCCTACCCACTATCAGGGAATGCTAGCACTCCCTAACCCTATTTGGGGGAGCGTTGTAGAGCTCTGGACACCTTTCTCAGGGAGCGCTAGGGGTTTTTGAGGAAAATTTGGGCAGCGCACCCTACCTACTATTAGGGAGCGCCAACGCTCCCTAACCCTCTTTGGGGGAGCGTTGCAATGCTCTGTGTGCCCTTTTGGGGGAGCACTGGCCTATTTAAGGTAATCTTTGACTGTTGAGAAAATTAGGGGAAGATCCTCCTTATCTTGGAAATCAGTTGGATTCGAATACTAAGGTCAAGGTTGGATCTTAGGGAGGATCCAGAACTGATGGAGAAATATCCTCAACCTATCCCAAGAATATCTAAGGTTGTTGGGCCTCTCAAAGATTATATAAGGATGCCTTCTCATGGTGAAAAGTACATAGAGAAATAGGAAGGCATCAAACTTATGATCTCATAAGTAAGATATCAATGAAGTTATAGGCATTCTGTTGGTGGATCATTTGAGCAAAGGGTCTGGAAAAAGAGATCTTGGTGAAGTTGTTGCATCTACATCTATGGTTGTAAGCACTTTTCTTTGTTTTCATTAATATATATATGTGCTTGGATTGTTTCCTTTAAATTTTGTGTACATTTCATGAACTTGTTTCTGTTATAGATCTGTTATGAAGCTAATCATGGTAGAGTAGGAAGTATGTCTCGTTGTTGTTGCTCATTGTATTGCAAGACCTTTTGAAGAAATCGAAGATCAAGATCAGCCTGGATCAAGCAAGGACAAATGTCGATAAAGGTATTTACCCTTATTATTTCTTCTTCTTAGAATATTTTAGCTTCATGAAAAGGAATGTTAGTGTCCACATTATCACTTTTCTGTCTTGGTCATAGGGGTCTAGTATCCAAGAGGAAATCCACTTGTCCGCAGGGGGATTCTCCTGTAACAGAAATTGGTGACTCCACTGGGGACATAATCTTATTGTCTTTACTTGGTTTTTCCCTACCCTTTTACCACCTTTCAGATCAATTTTTCTATTTTTTTTTATGATCCATTAGCCTTTTTGTACCTTCACTAGCAATTTCACCAATTTTCATGCATTTTGGGTGAGTTTTTTCATGGTTTTTGGCTCTTCTTATGAGTTTTTGGGAGGACCAACGCCCCCCTGTAGGACATACCAGGGCACCAGAGCTCCCCTACAGTGTATTGGGAGCGTTGCAACACTCTATGCACCCTTCTGGGGGAGTGCTAGTCTCTTTTTTGAGAGTTTGCCTTCTTTTGCTCAATCTTTTGCAACCTGTTTTGCAGAGCTCTGTACCCAGAGTCTGTGGTTGGTTTGTGAAGTTGTTTCGATTGGTTTTTGATGGTTTTTGATGCTTATCACTCCATATTGTCTTGCTTGGATATTGAAATCTTTTTCAGAAATGTGAAATTTCCCTTTCCAGTTGCTTTTTGTCAGGATAGTTTTAAGTGATTTCTCTTTCTCCTTATCTTTTCTTGGATTCTTCTCTTCATTTTATTTGTGTTCCTTGAATGCTTGATTGATTCTAGAATCCTTTACGGTGTTTTTTCTTGTTAGAACAAGTTTCTACTTGTTTTATTTCTTACCTCACTGCCTTGAGTGCATGCTTTGTTTGTATCCCTTTTGCTTCGTGTCTTTTGCATCTGCATAGGAATATTTCTCATGATTGAAAGTAGTGGAGCATTGAAGGTTTTGTATTTAATTTATGTATACATCATAATCAAACAAAGAAGATAAATGCATTCTTGATTTTGTGTATTGAAACTAGCTTGCATTTGAAGTAGCAAAATTGCATGTTTTTTTTGGCATTTTGGGACATTGTGCATATGGAATGATGAATGTTTTCTCCTTCTCATAGAATAGCTTTCACCGAAATGAAAATATTTCATCTTCATATCTTTTCATAACTTTCGATTCGGTCAAAAGACCATATTGTCCACACCATTTTCCTTTTGAGTAACAACAACCTTAAAAATAAAGCGCTAAAGTAAAAATTGATTAGACATTTTTATATTTTCTGGTAGAAAACCTACATCATATTAGTTGTAGGGATTTGGAATAGGTGTGAAAGATAACTTTACAAATATGCAAACAAAAATAGAAACTTGTGTTAGGGAGCGGTGAAATCCAATTGCTACATTTTGTCAAACCTGAGTTTGCATTGAGTTTGCATTGAGACTAGCAGAGTTACTGACCCTGCTTTGTTGGTCTTGGTGTAGAGATTGTGTGTATTATGGGGGTCGCTTGAAGGTATACCCAGAATGATGAGTGGAATCCTTTCAAGTTGATTTCAGGCTATATACCATGCCCTTGCATGTGGATTAGACTGTCGATTTTTTTCCCAGACGTCACTGTTGTAGTTGGTAACCTTAGTGGCCTATCTATTTAGGGTCTTTACACAAGGTGATTGTGGAGGGGCAAGTCTTCATGGTACCTAGAATCGACATTGGCCAGACTCAGTCAGGCTCCTTGGAGGGTATACCCATGATTATGTGTGGGATCTTGCACCAAGGTGTAAGTCCATTAAGTAGGTCATCAACGTAACTTTTCCACCCTCTCTATATCAGCCCCTTCTTACCTTGTTCCCATGACATTGGATTTCATCACCAACTAGTGTGCTCATTGTGAGAAGGTTTTGTTTTCTTTCTTTCTTACTAGATTTTTAGCGTGTGATGTTTTTTCTCCCTAGAAGAATCTAGGTTGGATATTTATTTTTATGGCATCAGTTCCCGTAATGACCAATGAAGGAACCCCTTTTCCAAGGGAACCTGTTGTTTTCCCTTCTTACGAGAATGTTGGTCCTCCTTACATCGCTACTTTGAGCCTTCCAGGTCTCACAATTGGGTTACCAGTATGGTATTTTTCCACTACAGTGATATTGGATGCATGTGCTTTAGATGTAAGCACACCACCCACACATCAACCTCATGTCTACCTTTCTCCTTCTTCACCCGTCAGGTCTCCTTCAATTTATCCTTCTTCACCTAGTAAAATATATCAAGAGAGTATCCAAGTTGATGAGAAGAAGAAGAAATAGAAAGAGAATAAGAAGAACCAGAAAGGGACCAAGCCTCCAATTACAATAGATGTTGGATCCAAGAAACCAACTATTGTTAATAGTACTAGGAGTGTTGGTGAGGTCGACAAGATTAAACTGAAAAATTTGAAACCCAAATTCCGTTGCATTCTTTGTAAGGGTGACCACTTTCTGATGGATTTCCCTGGTATTCCCAAGGTATTAGAAATGCGGTCCTCCATATCATCGGCCTCTGCTAGACATGTTGGTGATGCCACATCAACTAGTGACGTTAAGGTTGGTAAGAAGAAGATAACTGTCAAATTTCCTTGCATGTTATGCGAAGGTGATCATTATTCTCAACTTTGTCCTCATATGGACGAGGCTTATTCTCTTTTGGAAAAGATTCAACTTCCAACTAGTTATCGTAATATTTCCCCCAACCCATCATTAGTTGATGGAATGGTCCATATAGTTCCATCCCCGGTTAGTCTGGTTGATCAGGTGGTCAATCTATTTTAATCCTCATTTGAGCCACTAATCCAAGTAGTTGATCTAGTTCCATCATCGATCAGCCCCACTTTTGATCTGAAAAGTGAAACCCAAGTAATTGATCTAGTCCCATCATTGGTCAGTCCCACCCTTCATTTGAAGAGTGACAACATGGTTAATCCCACTCCTCCTCTGACGAGTGTTGAACTGGTTTCTCCAGTTAGATCATCGGTCAATCCCACTCCTCCTATGAAGAGTGTCAAAGTGGTCAATCTGGTTCCACCATCGTTCGATCCTACTCTCCCTCTAGAGAGTAAACCTGATTCTGCCCATGTTTTTCTCATTGATACAGAATCTACCATGTTGGGGGTCATTCTTCCTTCTCCTGTGAAAACCCCTCCAAGTAATGAGGCCATCCTTTTTGATTGGGGTGTGATAACTGGACCTCGTCTTCCCTCTCACATTCCTTTCAAGATTATAGTACAGGTTTGTGGTCAGGCTGTTCCTCAGACATTGATAGACGATGGTTTGTCTGTTAGTATTTTGTCCTCTATCGCTTGGAAAGATTTGGGTTATCCTCAGCTTGTGTCAATTACCTAGACTTTGTTCACTTTTAACAGAAGAACCAGTCACCCTTTAGGGATCCTTCCCCAGTTTCCCATGACTTTGGGAGAGAAAATTGTCTTTATTTATGTTATGGTAGTCCAAGACCCCTTGTATTTTGATTTACTCCTTTGGTGAGATTATGTCTATGCTATGAAAGATATTGTGTCCACTTTTTTCTTGTGATATATTTCATGCATGATGGAAGAATGGTGACTATCGATCAAATTTCATTTGTTGGCCCTAACTTGACCATCAACCCAATGAACTCCCTAAATGGTTCTTATATGAAGTTGGTATCACCCCTGCCACAAGTCAATTATGTGGCGTTGTCTCACATGACTTCAACTTCTGATGACTTAGATCCGGTAGTTGACGTGGTGATCTCTTTGGTAGGGATATTGGAGCCTGATCTCCTTACCCCTAACGAGACTCTCGACATGTGTTCCTTTCAGAGTATTCTTCTTCCATCCAGTGAAGATCTATTGGAAGCCATGACCAAGTTTTGTCCATTGACATGGTGTCCTTCCAGAGCATTATCCTCTTGGAAGCCATGATCAAGAAGAATCCACGAGAATAGTTTTCCTCTCTATGGAAATCTCATTAAAAAATGAAATGGAGGTCATGAGAAAAGTTTTCTTTTTATAGAAAGATCGTTAAAAAATGAAACAGAGGTCATGAGCATAGTTTTCCTCTCTGTAGCAAGCTCGTTTAAAAAATGAAACAAAAATCTCCTTGAGCATAGTTTTTTTTGTTTTTTTTCCTATGTCAAGCTCATTAAAAAATGAAAGAGTCACCTCTCCTGTCAAGTCGAGTCTTTCGCCAGATCTTGTAGATGTCGAGTCGAGTCTTTTATTAGGTCTCATTTTTTGAACCTTCATTTCATCCACCTGTATCCTTTTTCTCCATCTATTACAAAAATTGGTGACAACGTCAAAGTTGGTGAATGATTTGAAGCTTGGGGGGGCATGTCTCCAGCCTCTTATGATCATTATGGAGTTAAGACACTAGCTTTCAAGATGGGGTCAGAATACTGAGCTTAGTCTTTGTTCTTTCTCGCACTCGTAAAATCATGACAATGTAACCGAGTAAACATTTATCTTTTTTTGGGCTCACATGGTTATACGAAAAAGGAACCCTAGAGTCATATTTAAGCTCTTTTCAGACTCTCTAAACATGAAATTATTAATGAGATATATTGCTTCATTTCCCACTCATTAAAAGGTTTGAAAGGGCATCTGTCGAGTGATACTTTATCTCTTTTTCGGCCTCGCGAGACTAACATTACAAAAAAGGACAACCCTAGAGTCTTGTTTAAGTTCTTTTCAGACTCTCTAAACATGAAAAATCACTGAGTTTACCTTCTCTTGACTCGTTAAACAATCATACATTGAAGGGCCCATATGGGATCGAACCCTTACTTCTTCAAATAAATTAAACAAAGGAAGAGGGACTTACCGGAGATGAGTTATATCGATCACGTGATACCCTCCTCGAGCTCATTAAATCAAAATTATGTACTCATCTATTTGGATGGGGGAAAAATTGAAGGAAGCAAGCCAAGCAGTTTTTGGGAACATTACAGGTCACTCTTATGGTCGCCCTTGAACACGTCACTTTGTCTTTGCATACATTTTAATCCGTTGAATCTCTTTGTTGTAGGAAAATCTCCCTGCGGACAGGTAGATCGCCTCTAAGAGCTTGACCCTAACTCTAGATAGAAAATGCTTAACATGGACACTGACTTCCTTTCAAATCTATCTAAACTAACACATGAGAAGGAAGGATGACAGAAGTACCTTTTATCGACGTTTGTCCCTGCACGCTCCGAGTTGTGCTCCAATCCTTTGCTCCTCACTGAGTTTTGTGGACAAAACCAGATACGACCGCTTCCTACTCTATTGATATTAGCTTGAAAACAGATCTATCAATAAATGATAAGTTCATGTGAAATTAGACACAAACTAGAAAGAAACAGGCCAAGCGTGTCATATTGATGAGAATAACGACAACAGTACTTACAATCGTAGATGCGAATGCGACAGCTTCGTCAAGTCCTCTTCGTCTAATCCTTGCCTGAAAGATCCACGACCTGGATAACAACAGCTTCACTGATCACTCTCCTTTGACTAACTGTGAGTTTCCTCCAAGATCATAAGTTTCATATCTTCAGTTCTTCCCCCTTTCCACCATCATAGAGCCTGTTTATATAGGTTAAGAGGAGCTTAACCTCTTGATTTATCTTTAGAACAAGTTGGGAAACTTCTCCTTAGATCAGGGATCTCTTGATGAAACCAAGAATTCAAGCACAACTGCCTCCTAATCTCGAAAGCTCCTCCCCTTATTCTCCTCAACGGGCCAACTACTGCCTCAGATTAGGCAGCGCTCCCTTAGAAGGGGCATCAGAGCGTTGTAGCACTCCCTGGTAAGCTTTAGGGGAGCGCCAACGCCTTCAATATGAGCAACACTCCTTCAGAGGGGGCTAGGGAGCATTATAACACTCCCTGAAGCCTTGTGGGGGAGCGCCAGCACTTCTAGGGATGAAATAGGGGAGCACTCCTCCTCAAAACCTTTGTTTCAGGGCTCCCTTCAAGTGTCAAGAGTTATTTGACTTCAGTAAACCAGTTCTCCTTCTTCAAATCAAGTATATGAGATGTTATAAGTGTCTCCTTAGTGTCGTTGACATGGAAGTATGTCTGAACATCATTTGCGACACTTGTGACCAACTTGCGACACTTGCGAAAGTTGTAAGGAAGATGCGACACTTACGACAATTGAGAGGGACATGCGACACTTATCCAACTGAGTAATTTTGATGTGTAACAGAATGCCCCCCAAAGTATGAAGTTAGAAGATGCCAACTGATAACTGAAATACTTTGTAGACATCCAAGCAAGGGTATAGACTTAGAGAACTTGAAAAAAGCTGCACAAACAACATCCAACAAGTATCATGACATATTTCAAAACCCAAGGCAGGCATACCTATTCTTGGGTGATCAAGACTTAGCAAGATATGGCCACCATAAAATACACTGCGGATCCATAATTGTATTGATAAAAAGGGTATAGCCACCGAAAATACACTGTGGATCTATACAGTGATGACATGAACTGATTGTAGCCATGAAGAATACACTGTGGATCTACGAGATGACAAGACATAGCCACGACCAATACAAAGTGGATCTATGTTACAATGTATGTGTTCTTTGTCCAATGGAAATTCTTTCGCAGCCTGGGCAAAGCATATATCAAAGTGATCGCTCAACCCAGGGTCTTGTTACCAATCCCAATATGGCACGGATCTGACCATGGGAATATATGTTTTGACGTCAAACATGGCAGAAACCACTTGATTACCGGTCAATGGTGTGGACCGTTAACAAGTGTGAGGGAGATCACCATTAATGTCAATGATTCCCAAGGTACCCTAGTGCATTCCAGAAAATGTGAATAGATGAGCTGAGGTCGAACACCCGCGGAATCGTTCGATCATAGGTCAATGATGTAAACCTACTGTCGAATGTGAGGAGGCCTTCCATTGAGGCATGCAGGTCCCAAAGTACTAATTGGTTTCTAAGTCTAATTCTCGGATAATGTGTTGGAGTCGACAGGAATAGACTCGTCGAGGGAGGGACTTGATGTATCCCCCATCAACAACATGAAATGAACATGGAGATGTGATAGGTAGATCAAATAGACATAGAATGACACGGGTCTTGAGGAAAGATACTTGGAATGGTTGACTCTCAAGGCAAATACTTCCCTTGAACACTGAGGCACAATAGCGAAACATGACATGGACCAACACTATGCAATGGATACGGTGACTTGCGTCAGGTGACCCAAAGTAGTGAAAGGAACTCAAAGGATTGGCTCAATGCAGAGGTTCAACGGATTATGATATATGCAAATGACAAAGTGTCGTGTTCAAGGGCGACTCTAAGAAGTGTTGGGTGATGTTCTCAAGAGACTGCTTGGCTTGTTCCTTTCAATTTTTCCCCCATCCAGATAGACGAGTACCTCTTTTTGATTTAATGAGCTCGAGGAGGATAACACATGCTCGATATAACTCACCTTCGATAAGCTCCTCTTCCTTTGTTTAACGAACCAGAAGAAGTAAGGGTTCGGTCCCATATGGTTCTATCGATGTATGCTTTAACGAGTCCAAATATAGAAAACTCGAAGGTTTTTCGGGATTATAGAGTTTGGAAAAACACTTAAAAGAGAACTCTCTCAGTTCCTTTTTCATACAGTAGTCCAACAAGACCGAAAAAAGTTTAAACTATCGCTCGAAGGACGCCCTTTCTGACCTTTTAATGAGCGTGAAAGGAAGCAAGGTCACTCGACAATCTTTTCATATTTAGAGAGTCTAAAAAGGGTTTAAATAAGACTCCAGGGGGGTTCCTTTTTCATGTGTTCGTGTATCTGTACGGGTCCGAAAAAGAGATAAAACTTTACCCAGTTGCATTCTCATGTATTTACGAGCACGAGAAACGAGAAAGAACAAAGACTAAGATCGGTATTCCCCCAGCATGAAAGCTAGTGGCTTGACTCCAGAATGATCATCAAAGGTTGGAGCCATGCCCCCCAAGCTTCAATTCATTCACCGACTTTGAGGTTGTCACCAATTTCTGTGCTAGATGGAGAAAAAGGATACAGGTGAATGAAATGAAGGTTAAAAAATGAGACCTAACGAAAAACTTGACTCGACATCTACGAGATATGGCAAAAGACTCAACTTGAAGGGAGAGGTGATTGTTTCATTTTTTAACGAGGTTGAAACAGGAAAAGAACTATGTTCAAGGTTCCAGGTTCGATCCCCAGATTGTTGTTTCATTTTTTAACGAGCTTGCTACAGAGAATAAAACCATGCTCAAAGCCTCTGTTTCATTTTTTAACGAGCTTTCCACAGAGAAGAGAAACTATGCTCGTGACCTCTGTTTCATTTTTTAACGAGCTTGCCATAGAGAAGAGAAACTATGCTCGTGACATGCCCCCAGCATGAAAGCTAGTGGCCTCTGTTTCATTTTTTAACGAGCTTGCCACAGAGAAGAGAAACTATGCTCATGACCTCTGTTTCATTTTTTAACGAGCTTGCCACAGAGAAGGGAAACTATGCTCATGGTTGCTTCTTGATCATGGCTTCCAAGATGATGACGCTCTGGAAGGATACCATGTCAAGGGACAAAACTCGGTCATGGCTTCCAAGAGATCTTCGTCGGATGGAAGAGAATCACTCTGGAAGGAACACATGTCGAGGGTCATGACAGGGGTGAGGAGATCAGGCTCCAATAACCCTACCGAAGAGATCACCATGTCAACTACCGGATCCAAAGCATCAGAAGTTGAAATCATGGGAGACAACGCCACATAATTGACATGCGGTGAGGGTGATACTGTCTGCATATAAGAACCACTTAGGGAGGTAACCCAGTCGGGGCCGATGAATGAAAGTTGATCGATAGTCACAATTATTCCATCGTGAGGGAAAGATATCACACGGAAAAGAGTGGATACAATAGCTTTCATGGCATAGACATAATCCCGCCCAAGGAGTAAAGAGAAATCCAAGGGGTCTCGGAATACCATGACATCGATAAAGACAGTTTTCCCTCCCAAAGTTACAGGAAACTGAGGAAGGATCCCTAAAGGTTGACTAGTTCTTCTGTTAAAAGCTAACAGATTCTGTGTAACTGGTGCAAGTTGTGGACAACCCAAAGCGTACCAAGCAACAGAAGACAAAATACTAATGGACGCACCTTCATCTATCAGTGTTTGAGGAACGTCCTGACCATGAAACTGTACTGTAATATGGAAAGGAATGTGGGAGGGAAGACGAGGTCCAGTTAGCGCACCCCAATCAAAAAGGATGGCTTCAGTACTTGGAGGGGGTTCCAAAGGAGGAGGAGGAATGCCCCCCGACATGGTAGAGTCTGTATTAATGAGAAAAAAATGGGCAGTATCGGGTTTACTCTCTAGAAGGAGAGTAGGATCGACTGATGATTGGATCGGATCAACCAATGGTGGACTTGGATAGACCACTTTAGTACTCTTCATAGGAAGAGTGGGACTGATCGAGGAAGGGACTAGATCAGTCACTTTGACATTCCTCAATGGAGTAATGGGATCGACTGATGGAGAAACTGGATTGACCACTTGAGTTTCATTCTCCAAGGGAAGAATGGGGTCGACGGGTGGAAACGGATCGACCGCTTTGGTGTCACTCTCTAACGGGAGAGTGGGATCAAACAAGGATGAAAATAGATCGACCACTTGGGTGTCACTCTTTTGATGAAGAGCGGGGTTGATCGATGACGAAACTGGATCAACTACTTGGGCTTGTGGTTCAATCGAGGAGGAAACTAGATTGACCACCTGATCAACTAGACTGATTGGGTATGGAACCGGATTGACCAGTCCATCAACCAATGATGGGTCGGAGGAAAGCTTACGATAACCTTTTGGAAGTTGAATTTTTTCTAAAAGAGAAGAAGCCTCGTCCATACGAGGACAAAGGTGAGAGTAATGATTACCTTTACATAACATGCAAGGGAACTTGGCAGTTTTCTTCTTCTTACCAACCTGAACATCACTAGTTGACGGGGTATCATCGACATGACCGACAGAGGACGATGACGTAGAGGACCACATTTCTAAGACCTGGTTAAGACCGGGGCAATCCCTCAGAAATTTGTCACCCTTACAAAGGCTGGAAGGGAATTTGGGTTTCAGATTCTTCCTTTTAATCTTGTTGATCTCATCAACACTCCCAGTACTATTAACAGTAACTAGTTTCTTAGGGCCAACATCTGATGTTGTTGGGGTCTTGGTCCTTTTCGGGCTCTTCTTCTTCTTCTCTTTCTGTTTCTTCTTCTTCTGATCAACCTGGCTACTTGCTTTAGAGCTTTCACTAGGCGAAGAAGGAGAAATGGAAGGAGAATTAATGGGCGAAGAAGGCAAAAATTCGACATGAGGTTGATGTGTGGGTGGTGTATTGACATCCAAAGGATTAGGTGCAACTGAAACATTGGGAGGATTTGGGATCACCAGAGTGGGGAACAACCAAACTGGTAATCCAATAGTGAGTCCTGGAAGACTCAATGTGGCAACATATGGAGGACCAAAGTTTCCAAATGAAGGAAAGGTATAAGGTTCCCCAGAAGAAGGGGTTCCTCCATTGGTACTCCCAGGATTCGATGCCATTAACACTGACTCGACCTAAGGTCCACTAAGTAAAAGAAACAGCAAACGCTAATAGAATCTAAGAATCACAACCAAGTAAACAGGACCTTCTTTTGATGACCGTACTAGTTGGTGATGAAATCCAACATCGCGTGATCAAGTCAAGAAGGGGAGGGGATAGGGTGGAACAGTTACAATGGAGACCTTCTTAATGGACTTACACCTTGGTGCAAGCTTCCATGCAGTAATTGTGGATTTACCCTCCAAGGAGCCCGAGTGAGTTTGACCAATGTCTGCTCTAGGTACAGTGAGACTTCCCGTCACCGTCACCTTGTGTAAGACCCTAAAGATTATGTCCACTAAGGTTACCAATTCGCAGTCATCCCCTGGGCAGGAACAATCGAAAGTCCGATCCGAACGTACAGGCAGGGTATCAAGCCTGAAATCAACTAAAAGGATTCCACGCAGTAATTGTGGATTTACCTCAAAGTGATCCCCATAATACGATCTGACCACCACAATCAGTTAAACCACGGAGGGTTAGTCCCCATAGCTCACCCAAATGCGACCTCGTGCATAACCCCTGTGTTAGAGGGAGGATCCCAGGCAGACTTATACGATAACTGGATTTTAATCTCCCTAACTCAGGATGCTACTGTTTGTTTTAGAAACTTTGGAGATTTATGCTCACAGCCCTAATCCAAAGTACTAATCCTATTCTACTGTTGGTGGAGGATCCTAGAAAAGAAAAAGTTCTAGATAACTTTTAATTAGCATTGATTTTTTATGGCTGTTCTTTACGCAAAGGGGTGCATGGAAGTGAAACAAATGGAGTTATGACTCAGACCCAAAGAATGCATCAAATATGATAAGCAGTCATTTCCTTTCGATGAATATCTATCTAAGGGAGAGAAAAAGTTCTTTCACTAATCAAGCACGAATAATGAATTCCCTCAAACGATTTTGTTCTCAATCAAATCCTGATGTAATGCAAAAACTTTTAAATGCCTTCTAATATGCACAATCAATCATAAATATGTCTTTTATTGTTTGCGTATGAATGATGCTTAATACAACGCAATGCTTGTTTTGCTAATTATCTTTCTTTGTATGAATGGAAACCAAACTAGCACAAGCAAAAGTCACACAAACAATACACCCTTTCGTAGAAATCGAAACGAAAAAGTGAAAGAAAAGAAACAATCAAAGAGAAAAACAAACTTCACACCCAAAAACAAAAGTTGAAGAACATATAATCTTGACTGAAAATGAAACAAAGAGGTCTGTAGGCCTTTGATGACCTTCACCAGGGTTTTTACTCAACTGATGAGGAGAGAAAAATAGTGCATGGGTTTCAAGCTTCACTCAACAGGAAAAACTCAATGAAAATAGTGAAGAAGGATACAATATCCAACTAACAAGATGTTTGTTCTTCAAAAATATAGATGTCAAAGTTGAAAGGGAAGAAACATTGACTCACAAGGCTACTCATCAGAGGAGACACAGAGGCAAAAATCCAGAAAAAGCAATTCTGGAGGGTTTTTTGAGCAAAAGAGGGCTGGCGCTTTGTTTCCAAAGGAAAGGACCGTTATAACACTTTGTGAAAAGATATGGGGGAGTGTTGGCGCTCTGTTTACACTAAGACAGGGGTGCCAGGGTCTAAAACTCCCCAAAAATGTCAAAAAATCAAAAAATTGCAATTCGATTCCGACAATTATGCTGAGTGTGATGAGGTAAGGAGCCAATCAGCTCATTAAACCAAAAAAAAGAGGAGTGAACCAGGTTTGAAACAATCAAGGGATAGAACAAGGTCAATGAGGATAAAAATTCAAACAATAAGTTTTGATTTGAGGCTATCTCCCCAGTGGAGCTGCCAGTTTCGGTTGTAGGAAAATCTGCCTGCGGACAGGTAGATCGCCTCTAAGAGCTTGACCCTAACTCTAGACAGAAAATGATTAACATGGAAACTGACTTCCTTTCAAATCTATATAAACTAACACATGAGAAGGAAGGATGTCAAAAGTACCTTTTATCGACGTTTGTCCCTGCACGCTCTGAGTTGCACTCCAATCCTTTGATCCTCGCTGATTTCTGTGGACAAAACTAGATACGACCGCTTCCTACTCTATTGATATTAGCTTGAAAACAGATCTATCAATAAATGATAAGTTCATGTGACATTAGACACAAACTAGAAAGAAACAAGCCAAGCATGTCATGTTGATGAGAATAATGACAACAGTACTTACAATTGTAGATGCGAATGCGACAGCTTCGTCAAGTCCTCTTTGTCTAACCCTTGCCTGAAAGATCCATGACCTGGATAACAACAGCTTCACTGATCACTCTCCTTTGACTGACTGTGAGTTTCCTCCAAGATCATAAGTTTCATATCTTCATTTCTTCCTCCTTTCCACCATCATAGAGCCTGTTTATATAGGTTAAGAGGAGCTTAACCTATTGATTTATCTTTAGAACAAGTTGGGAACCTTCTCCTTAGATCAGGGATCTCTTGATGAAACCAAGAATTCGAGCACAACTGCCTCCTAATCTCGAAAGATCCTCCCCTTATTCTCTTCAATGGGCCAACTACTGCCTTAGATTAGGCAGCGCTCCCTTAGAAGGGGCATCATAGCACTGTAGCACTCCTTGGTAAGCTTTAGGGGAGTGCCAGCGCCTTCAAGATGAGCAACGCTCCTTCAAAGGGGGCTGGGGAGTGTTATAACGCTCCCTGAAGCCTTGTGGGGGAGCACTAGCGCTTCTAGGGATGAAATAGGAGAGCGCTCCTCCTCAAAACCTTTGTTTCAGGGCTCCCTTCAGGTGTCAAGAGTTATTTGACTTCAGTAAACCAGTTCTCCTTCTTCAAATCAAGTATATGAGATGTTATAAGTGTCTCCTTAGTGTCGTTGACATGGTAGTATGTCTGAACATCATTTGCGACACTTGTGACCAACTTGCAACACTTGCGAAAGTTGTAAGGAAGATGCAACACTTATGACAATTGAGAGGGACATGGGACACTTATCCAGCTAAGTAATTTTGACGTGTAACACTCTTCACTGAACCAATCCTCTAAGTTTATTTACTCCTTTGGGTCACCCAAAGAAAGTCACAGTATCCATTGCATCATCATGTTTTGGTCCATGTCATGTTTATGTTGTTGTGCCTCAGTGTTCAAGGGAAGTATCTTCCTTAAGAGTCAACCATAAAAAAAAAAATTCAATACCCATGTCAGTCCATGTTATTTTGATCCACCAATTACATCTCTGTGTTAGTTTTATGTTGTTAATGGGGGATACATCAAGGTCCTCCTTCGATGAGTCTGCTCCTATTGACTTCAACACATTATCTAGGAGCTAGACTTAGAAACTAGTTAGTGTTGGGTATGTGTGATATTCTTTTCCTGTGTCGGGCGCACAGGGGGGTTAGAGGGAGGCGGAGCCCCCGTCGTGGGGGTTCAGGGGCAGCACCCCCGAATTTTTTTTTTCCGGGCCGACATATTTTCGGGACCACATGATATTAGGTGGTTTTTTCGGCACATGGTCTTTTGCCGATGGTTTTCTATTTCTGGTTAAGGAATTAGGGTTTTGGACTAATCTAGGTCATTGGGTTAGGGTTTTGGATTCCACTGGCTCCTATATGTATATTGTATTGTAAACAATTTAACACAATGTATGAATATAATATATGTTGGTTTTCCCGGTTTGGGTTTCTAGGTGAAAAATATCTGTGTAATGTTTGTATTTTCCATTGTATATTTTCTGTTCTTTTCTGAATATCAGTTTGCAATAGATATTGTACAAGGTTAGAATTTACATTTGGTATCATAGCTTTATTGGCTTTAGGGGGACGCCTTTGTTGTCAAGGGTTTGGCTCGGGACTGTGATAAGCCTTGTTATAGTGGGAGATCTGCGGTATTGTTTTTCAGGTGAAAAGAAATGGCAAGCAATTCGAAGATGGAGATCGAGAAGTTTAATGGGAAAAGCTTTGAGCTGTGGAAGCTCAAGATGGAAGATATTTTGGTGGACAGAGATCATTGGATCGCGGTACATCCAGGTACGACACCTACAGGAACTTCTGCAGATGACTGGAAAAAGACAGATCGAAAGGCAAAGAGCACAATTCGACTGTGTCTCTCCGATTCAGTATTACTGAATGTGTCAGAGGAAGCTACAACCAAAGATTTATGGGAAAATTTGGGGAAGTTGTATCAGTCTAAGTCCCTGGTAAATAAACTATTCCTGAGAAAGAAGCTGTATAACTTGAGGATGAGAGATGGAGACTCGGTGGCAGAGCATTTGAACGCCTTCAATATTGCGGTAAGTCAGTTAGTATCTGTTGATAATAAAATTTCAGATGAAGATAAATGTATCAGTTTGTTGTGTTATTTACCAGACTCGTGGGATAGTTTGGTTGTGGCCATAGGTAGTAATACAACTTCTTTGAAGTTTTAAGAAGTAGTCTCATCCCTATTGTCGGAGGAGATGAGATGAAAGAATATGGAAGGACATAGCACAGACGCATTATTTGCAAGAGGGCGTTACCAGGAAAGAAATAGATCTAATTTCTCAAGTGGGAGATCTAAGTCTAAGGGTAGTTCTAAATCTCCTGGAACGTTTGGAAGGTTATGTTGGAGGTGTGGAAAAGAAGGGCACTACAAGAAGCAGTGTAGATCCAAAGTTGAGAAAAAGAAGGGATCTAAAGAATCTTCTTCTATAGAAGAAAAGACCTCCAAGGAAGAAGGAGGGGATGTGTACTTGGCCTCTTCA
>ML779728.1:2517008-2536978 GCA_009831015.1 Picea engelmannii
CATGGTGTATTGTGGTGTATTGGTGTAACTCTTATACCATTTTTCATTTCTCATTGGATATAATTGAATGGTTTAATTATAAGTTGAAAAAGGTTTTAAATTGTACTTGATACTAATTCACCCCCCTCTTAGTATCAACAGCTAGATCCTATATGTATATTGTATTGTAAACAATGTAACACAATGTATGAATATAATATATGCTGGTTTTCCCGGTTTGGGTTTCCAGGTGAAAAATCTCCGTGTAATGTTTGTATTTGCCATTGTATCTTTTCTGTTCTTTTCTGAATATCAGTTTGCAGCAGATATTGTACAAGGTTAGAATTTACAGTTAGTACATTGGGACCTACATGCCTCAATGGAAGGCCTCCTCGCGTCCGACAGTGGGTTTACATCATTGACCTCTAATCGGATGATTCCACAGATTTTTGAATTCAGCTCATCCCTTCACATTCATTGGAATGTACTAGAGTACCTTAGGAATCATTGACATCATTGGTGATTTCCCTTGAACTTGTTAATGGTTTACCTCATTGACCGATAATCAAGTGGTTTCTTCCATGTTCAACATCAAGACATATATTCACATGGTTAGATTCGTACTACATTGGGATTGGTAAGAAGACCTTAGGTTCAGTCATCACTCTTATATGTACTTTTCCCAGGTTGCGAGTTTATTTTGAACGTGGACACATATACTGTCACATAGATCCACTTTGTATTGGTCATGGCTATGTCTCGTCGTCTCGTAGATCCACTGTGTATTCTTTGTGGCTACGACCAGTTCAGGTCATAGGGTATAGATCCACATTGTATCTTTAGTGGCTATACCTTTTTGTTAATATAATTATGGATTCACAGTGTATTTTATGGCAGCCATACCTTGAAAGTCCTTATCACTCAATCATAGGTATGCCTGCCTTGGGTTTGAAACATGTCATAATTTTTTTCGATGGTTGTGTGCAGCTTATACCAGGTTCTCTACGTCCATACCCTTGCTCGAAAAGTCTACAAAGTACTTCAGTCATCATTTTCCATTTTCTAACTTCACACTTTGGGGGGAAATCTGTTACACATCAAAATTACTCACTTCAATGATGACCCATTGTCATCATTACTAGTGTCACAAGTGTCGCATTTTTGGTCACAAGTGTTGCAAACATGATACTTCCATTTTTCCTATGTCGTGTCTCTAACGACATCATAAGGACACTTAAGATACCTTCAAAGACTGGTTTAAGAAGGAGAAATCATATGATGAGGAGCAAAAATCTTTTTCCATTGAGAAAACCACTTAAAAATGAAGTTTGAAGAGAAGTGCTCCCCTACCAACTATCAGGGAGTGCTAGCACTCCCTAACCCTCTTTGGGGGAATGTTGTAGCACTCTGGACACCCTTCTAGGGGAGTGCTAGGGTTTTTTGAGGAGCATTTGGGAAGTGCTCCCCTACCTACTGTTAGGGAGTGCCAATGCTACCTAACCCTCTTTCGAGGAGATTTGCAATGCTCTATGTGCCCTTTTGGGGGAGCATTGGATTGTTTAAGAGAATCTTTGAATGTTGAGAAAATCAGGGGAAGATCCCCCTTATCTTGGAAATCAATTGGATTCAAATACTGAGGTCAAGGCTGTATCTTAGGGAGGATCCACAACTCATGGAGAAAGATCCTCAACCTATCCCAAGAATCTCTAAGGTGGTTGGGCCTCTCAAAGATTATATAAGGAGGCCTTCTCATTGTGAAAGGTACATGGAGAAATAGGAAGGCATCAAACTTATGATTTCATAAGTAAGATATCAGTGAAGTTACAGGCATTTTGTTGGTGGATCATTTGAGCAAAGGGTCTGGACAAAGAGAGCTTGGTGAAGTTGTTTCATCTACATCTATGGTTGTAAGCACTTTTATTTGTTTTCGTTAATATATATATGTTCTTGGCTTGTTTCCTTTAAAGTTTGTGTACATTTCATGAACTTGTTTCTGTTATAGATCCATTATGAAGCTAATCATGGTAGAGTAGGAAGTATGTCTCGTTGTTGTTGCTCATTATATTGGAGGACCTTCTGAAGAACTTGGAGATCAAGTTCATCCTGGATTGAGCAAGGACAAACGCCGATAAAGGTATTTACCCTTCTTATTTATTCTTCATTCAATATTTTATCTTCATGAAAAGGAATGTTAGTGTCCACATTATCACTTTTTTGTCTTGTTCATAGGGGTCTAGTATCCAAGAGGAAATCCACTTGTTCATAGGGGGACTCTCCTGTAACAGAAATTGGCATCTCCACTGGGGAAAAAATCCTATTGTATTTATTTGGTTTGTCTCTACCCTTTTACCACCTTTCAGATCACGTTTTCTATTTGTTTATGATCCATTAGCCTTCTCCTACCTTCACTAGCAATTTCACCAATTTTCATGCATTATGGGTGAGTTTTTTCATGGTTTTTGGCTCTTTTTCTGAGTTTCTAGGAGGACCAACGCCCCCCTGTAGGACATACCAGGGTGCCAATGCTCCCCTACAATGTCTTAGGGAGTGTTGCAACACTCTCTGTACCCTTCTGGGGGAGCGCTAGTCTCTTTTCTGAGAGTTTTCCTTCTTCTGCTCAGTCTTTTGCAACCTGTTTTGCAGAGATCTATACCCATAGTCTGTGGTTGGTTTGTGAAGTTGTTTCGATTGGTTTTTGATGGTTTTTGATGCTTATCACTCCATATTGTCTTTCTTGGAGCTTGAAATATTTTTTCAAAAATGTAAAATTTCCCTTTCCAGCTTCTTTTTGTGAAGACAGTTTTGAGTGATTTCTCTTTCTCCCTATCTTTTCTTGGATTCTTCTCTGCATTTTATTTGTGTTCCTTGAATGCTTGATTGATTGTAGAATCCTTGAAGGTTTTTTTTCTTGTTAGAACATGTTTCTACTTGTTTTATTTCATACCTCACTGCCTTGAGTACATGTTTTTTTGTATCCCTTTTGCTTCGTGTCTTTTGCATCTGCATATGAATCTTTCTCTTGATTGAAAGTAGTGGAGCATTGAAGGTTTTGTATTTAATTTTTGTATACATCATAATCAAAAAAAGAAGATAAATGCGTTCTTGCTTTTGGGTATTGAAACTAGCTTGCATTTGAAGTAGCAAAGTTGCACCTTTTTTTGGCATTTTGGGACATTGTACATCTGGAATGATGAATGTTTTCTCCTTCTCGTAGAATAGCTTTCATCGAAATGAAAATATTGTATCTTCAAATATTTTCATAACTTTCAAGTCGGTCAAAACACCATATTGTCCACACCATTTTTCTTTTGAGTAACAACAACCTTAAAAAGAAAGCGCTAAAGTAAAAATTGATTAGACATTTTTATATTTTCTGGTAGAAAACCTACATCAGATTAGTTCTAGCGCTTTGGAATAGGTGTGAAAGATAACTTTACAAATCTGTAAACAAACATAGAATCTTGTGTTAGGGAGTGGTGAAATCCAATTGCTACATTCTGTCCTGGGAAGCCCTTCTCACACAAGGTTCAAACCTGAGGTTGCATTGAGACTAGCAGAGCTACTCACCCTGCTTTGTTGGTATTGGTGTAGATATTACGCGTATTATGGGGGTCGCTTGAAGGTATACCCAGAATGATGAGTGGAATACTTTCAAGTTGATTTCAGGCTAGATACCCTGCCCTTGCATGTGGATCAGACTGTCGACTATTTTCCCAAGCATCACTTTTGTAGTTGGTAACCTTAGTGGCCTATCTATTTAGGGTCTTTACACAAGGTGATTGTGGAGGGGAAAGTCTTCACGGTACCTGGAATTGACATTGGCCAGACTCAATCGGGCTCCCTGGAGGGTATACCCATGATTATGTGTGGGAGCTTGCACTAGGGTGTAAGTCCATTAAGCAGGTCGTCAACGTCACTTTTCCACCCGCTCTATATTAGCCCCTTGTTACCTTATTCCCATGACGTTGGCTTTCATCACCAACTAGTGTGCTCATTGTGAGAAGGTTTTGTTTGCTTTCTTTCTTACTAGATTTTTAGCGTGTGATGTTTGTTCTCCCTAGAAGAATCTAGGTTGGATATTTATTTTTATGGCATCAATTCTCGGAATGACCAATGAAGGAACCCCTTTACCAAGGGAACCCTTTTTTTCCCCTTCTTATGGGAACGTTGGTCCTCCTTACATCACTACTTTGAGCCTTCTAGGTCTCACAATTGGGTTATCGATATGGTTGTTTTCCACTCCGGTGATATCGAATGTAGGTGCTTCAAATGTAAGCACACCATCCACACATCAACCTCATGTTGACCTTTCTCCTTCCTCACCTGTCAAGTCTCCTTCCAATTATCCTTCTTCACCTAGTGAAATCTCTCAAGCGAGTATCCAAGTTGATGAGAAGAAGAAGAAATAGAAAGAGAAGAAGAAGAACCAGAAAGGGACCAAGCCTCCAATTACATCAGATATTGGATCCAAGCAACCAACTACTATTAATAGTAATGGGAGTGTTGATGAGGTCAACAAGATTAAACCAAAGAATTTGAAACCCAAATTCCCTTGAAGTGTTTGTAAGGGTGACCACTTTATGATGGATTTCCCTGGTATTCCCAAGGTCTTATAAATGTGGTCCTCCACATCATCGGCCTCTGCTAGACATGTTGGTGACGACCCATCAACTAGTGACGTTAATGTTGGTAAGAACAATACAGCTGGCAAATTTCATTGCATGTTATGTGAAGGTGATCATTATTCTCACCTTTGTCCTCATATGGATGAGGCTTCTTCTCTTTTGGAAAATATTCAACTTCCAACTGGTTATCGTAATATTTCCCCCAACCCATCGTTAGTTGATGGAATGGTCAATCTGGTTCCATCCCCGGTCAGTCTAGTTGATCAGGTGGTCAATATAGTTTCATCCTCAGTTGAACCACTAACCCAAGTAGTTGATCCAGTTCCATCATCGATCAACCCCACTTTTCATCTGAAAAGTGAAACCCAAGTAATTGATCCAGTCCTGTCATTGGTCAGTCCCACCCTTCATTTGAAGAGTGACAACATGGTCAATCCCACTCCTCCTATGAAAAGTGCCGACGTGGTTGCTCCAGTTAGATGATCGTTCAATCCCACTCCTCCTATGAAGAGTTCCAAAGTGGTCGATCCTACTCTCCCTCTAAAGAGTAAACCTTATTCTACCCACCTGTTTCTCGTTGATACATAATCTACCATGTTGGGGGTCATTCCTCCTTATCCTATGAAAACTCCTCCAAGTAATGAGGCCATCCTTTTTTATTAGGGTGTGCTAACTAGACCTCGTCTTCCTTCTTGTTAGGGTCCTATATTCATAGGTAACTCGATTCTTCAGTTTCTTTTTGGCGTTGCCCCCGTGATGAAGACATCTGTCTTGTTGGTCCATTCATTTCACCCGATCCTCCATCACCCTACTACATCCTTCATCCACCTTCATGACACTCACTCCTTTATCCATTTGTCCCATTAGCTACATTTCGCCTGCCTTTCATCCCTGAATAAACAAACTTAGGATAGAAAACATTAGGTTAATAATAAATGATTAGTGACAAATTTTTAAGATTAATTAGTGTAATAAAGCAATATTAATTAAACTAATGTAGTTAGATTAATAAGCTAGGTTAATCTTGTTAGTAATAAATTAATTATTAATTAATTAACTAATTAACTAATAATTAAGTTAGTATTTAGGTTAATTTAGGTTAGTGTTAAACATTAATTAATATAAAACATTTGATAAAAAAACATATAAAAAATTAAAAACCAAATATACTAAACATAACACAAAAAATTAAAAAAACATAAATATAAAACACGTAAAGAAACGTAATACAAAACAAAACAAATATTCAAAAAAACTAAATAAATTAAAACATAAAAACAAAAAACATATAAAATAAAACAATAATAAAAAATATTAATTGAAAAAACAAATTAAAACACGTAATAAATAAAACAAAAAGTTAAATGTAATAAAACATTAAAACAAAATAAAAATAAAAATAAAAAAAAGGGGAAAAGGAAAACAAATAAAAGAAACAAATAAAAAAAAAAAAAAAAATGTCAAATCATTTTCTCCCCACCCGCAACTTAACATTCACACACCCCAAAAATCAATCAACGCTCATAAAAAATTCCAGACCCCCCCCCATGCTTTTCGAGCTTTAACGGAGGGGGGGGTCCAGAATAGTGGTATTGGGAGGGATACTTGTCACATCTAGGTAATTTCGGACCCCCCCTCCCAATACCACTTACCACCTCAGGGGGGGGTCTGGAATACCACTTACCTCTCCAAAACCGCCCTCCCCCATTTTCACAAAACCATTGTTTTTCCCGTTTTGACACCTTGTCTTGCTAAGCGGATTCTAGGAAAACGGATATGAAATTTTAAAAACCAAAAGAGGTTTTTGTTCATCACAGGATGAAGAAAAAAAACCTCTCCCAGTGTGTTCAAAAGTTCCACCAGTTGGGAGAATCAAGGCGGTATTTCAGTCTCATTTTTCAGATTTCTGGTTTTTTCTGTTACAGTCTCGATTTTGCGGGAACTGTTTCGGTAAGGTGGAATCAAAATTTGAGAAATTGAAGGAGGTTTTTTCTCCATAAAATATAATATACAATAAAATCCTTCTGTTTTTTCACAGGTGTCACTGATTGGGAGAAATCAATGACTGAGCATACCCCTATTTTCAGGAAATTCGGCCAAATTTGTAGTGCCAGGTTTTTGGGGATTTATGCTATTTTCTGCCAAGATTGCCCAACTGTCACAGAAGGAATTCAAAAGTGACATTTTTGATAGGGTTTTGGCCCCTTAAGATAAGATTCAATCCTGTTTTTTTGGAAACTATTTGATCTTGTACTATTTTTAGTATTTCAATTCCTGTTTGATAGGATCTTTGTTTTTGATGCAAAGGATATAAAGCCTATGATTTCAAGGTAAATGGGGTTGATCAGTCAGGGGACCATGATTGATTTTTTGTAAAATAGCTCACTGAGATTTCTGTATTTTCATCAATTCAATAATACAGTCACAACAACTACAGGATTCATGTGTCATTTTTGGTGGTGATGTTTTCCTCATTCACTGTAATTTATTTCCATTGTATTTCTTAAGTTATTCATACTCTGAATTATGCAAATAAGTTCGAAGAACATAATTTTTTGAGACATACACTCTATTTCTGGCTTTGACATAATTGTCAATGTTTTCTCCTCAAAGGTTAATTTCAGGATTCTTGATTGCCCTGTCATTGCCTGGTCCTCTCATCTTTCTCCTCTAAATCAAAAATCAAATTCAAATAATCCACCAAGAGTGCCTATCTTTCCTTGTAAGGATTTTTGTAGAACTTGTTTTTTATTGAGCTTTAGATTGCGACTCCATTTCCCATGGTTCCTTTTCTCTGCCTCTACCAATTCAAAATCCAAACTTTGAACCCATTAACTAGCCTAATATCTATTCAAACAAAGCTATATCACACAGAGAGATCCCTCTCTAAGTCTTGGATGGATATATCCAAGACTCGAAGTGGTTTTTATGTTGAATTTATGACTGCCTCCATAGCCTTGGGCAAATTACAGAGTGCTAACAGAATGGCGACCATATTGGGGAACTTTCTCCTGTAGTACACTTCAAAGTTCCAAATCTGATCACTGATGGTGGACAGTGACCAGACACAAGAAGGCTAAGATAATTCACCTGGCGACTCCAAATTAGCTCCAGACAGTGCCAACTCAAAGACTCCACTGGAGGAAGAACCTAAAGCATGGCTAAGCAGCCTAGAAAGACCAGGTACTCAAGCTCAAATTGCATTCAAGACATCTTTGGTTTTATCTGCAATTATGTTTTGTCTTATTCCAAGCCTGATCAAAAGTATATTGTTGAAGATTACATTGATCATCTGCAAACTAATGAGCCTCAAGATATTACATCCCTGATTGTAGATTATGTACATACTCATACACCTGTGCACATCCTAGAGGCACCTATAGAAGTCCTAATGAGACATAAGCCTCCTGCTTTATCTCCTACTCTTGCTAAAGCTCCAAATGGTTGTAAGCCTCTTGCTTCACCTCTTGTACCTACCAAAATCCTAGACATATACAAGCCCCTATATTTGCCTCCTATCCTCCATGACTTCCCTACAAATTACACCAATAATCTGCCCAGGTTTGATGGAGAGAATGCCAATATTACTGCTAAAAAGCATATCCAAAGTCTTGAGGATTTTCTTGACCTCTTTGAGGTAGAAGATGATGATGTCTGCATCAAAATTTTTTCCCTATCATTGGGTGGTAAAGTCAAGAACTGGTTTAAAAATCTCCCAAATGCAAGCATTAACAATTTCCATCAGTTTGTGCAAGTTTTCCTAGATCGATGGGTGATCATGAGAAATGTCTTTCTCATCTTGGAAGAGTATGACCATTTGAAAAGACATCCAGGGGAAATAGTACAATAGTTTTTAGAAAGGTTCAATAAGGTATATCATGCAATGCCCGTTGATATAAGGCCACCCGTAGGATTATCCCACTTGCATTTCCCAGATGCCTTCGATCCTGCGATGACATTCCAATTGAGAGAAAGGAACACTGCAAGCCTTGAATAAATGCAGAACATTGCAGTTGATGTGGAGGCCAATTTTCTGATCAAAAGGTCAAAGGTAAATAAAAAAGAAAAGGAGCAACTGAAGTCATCAGAAGCTAAACTGGACAGTTTGGCCAGTGCCATGGAAGAGATGATGCAGAGGATCAATAAGAAAGATGAGCTTGTTGTCAAAAGACATCATGTTCCACTGATTTCAGAGAAAGAAAAGGTCATTATTCCCAAACATTTTACTGCTCATCCTTGGTACCATGGTTTGGATAATGATTCTTTCATGTATTCTATTCACAACATAGTCAAAGATGAAGTTCCATCTCAACTTATAGAGGAACAACCAGCTGATATGATGTGCATGTTTGATGACACTCCCTACTTGGATAATCTACCCAAGTGTGATTAGTATGATGATGATCATGAGGCTGAAATAGAGGTGGATTGTTCAAAGCAATCAACCACATATGATTGGGAGGAAGAAGATCATTTACAATCCCAGCAGGACAATCAATCTGTACATGGAAATTATGACAGCAATGATCAAAGTGCAGAAAATCTCAGAGTAAGTGGAAACACTTTTCCCTTATGCTTCTCATCTTTTCAATTTCTGAAAAGAAACTCTAGACCAGTTGTAAATAGTGAAGACATAAATTTCTCTTATCAATCATTTGAAGATACCACTGTTGATATGGAGGCTGTTCTAAACCTAGATTTACATCCCTTGACATACTTTGATTTTCAAATTCCAGATGAAAGATTAAAGCCTGAAACAAATCATGAGTTAGAACAAAATAACTCTGTACCATTATGCTTTAATTCATTTCAGTTTTTGAAAAAGAATATTGAGTATATGATAAAGGATAAACACACAAAAAATCAAGAAGTCTCGGTGGAACCAATGCAATAGTCATTTCAATTTCTACAGGATCCAATATCTGATGTGTTGGATGACTTGTGTCGTCAAATCCATTTTCCATCATCCATCTATAGGCTAAAAGGATGTTATGATATTGACATGATCAGGCAGTCAACTATAGGGACGTGTTCAGCAGAAGTATTATTTCAAAACCCACCAAAACATTTGCATCCATGTTAGGAAGTGCATGAGGATGCAAAGAGCATAACTACGACATAAAATCATCAAGTTGAGTTGGTTAAATTTGAATATCCAGTAATTGGTCAAGTCTATCTTGATCTAGTAGCTATTTATATGGAGAAATTGTTCATCACAGAGCCATAATGCATTCTCGGTATTTCTGTTATCTATCATGTTTATCAAGCTCTTTGTAATGAAGATCAGGATGAAAATCAGTTCATGATGCCTACGCAAGTTCTATTTATGATATTGATTAAAAATATTGAAAGAGTAGAGCTAGTAGAGAAGTTGCTTGACTGGTTGCACTGGCATTATTGTATCATTTAAAACAACAAAATTGTCAGCAGTATAGGGTAGGTAGGAGAGCGTGAATAAGCTCAACATTCTGATCATCTCTTTTTTAGCAGTGTTCATTTTGATTTGGTTTTCAGTTGCAAGATCAAAACAGGTACATGTTTCATAATAAGATTTTGGGATTGGCCCAATGAATAAAGCATCGGTCTGCATATTCAGAGTTTAGTAGTTCTTGACACCTCCTGAAAGAGATGCCATCCCCAGGTGGAGCCTATGTTAGGGTCCTATATTCATGGGTAACTCGATTCTTCAGATGATTTTTGGCGTTGCCCACGTGATGAAGACATATTTCTTGTTGGTCTCTTGGTTGTTTCCTTTTTCCCTTCCATCCATTTCACCTGATCCTCCATCACCCTGCTACATCCTTCATCCACCTTCATGATACTCACTCCCTTATCCATTTGTCCCATTAGCTACATTTTTCCTGCCTTTCATCCCCGAATAAACAAACTTAGGATATAAAACATTAGGTTAATAATAAATGATTAGTGACACATTTTTAAGATTAATTAGTGTAATAAAGCAATATTAATTAAATTAATATAGCTAGATTAATAAGCTAGGTTACTCTTGTTAGTAATAAATTAATTATTCATTAATTAATTAATAATTAAGTTAGTATTTAGGTTAATTTAGGTTATTGTTAAACATTAATTAATATAAAACATTTGATAAAAAACATGTAAAAAATTAAAAACCAAATATAATAAACATAACACAAAAAATTAAAAAAGCATAAATATAAAACACATAAAGAAACGTAATACAAAACAAAACAAATATTCAAACAAATTAAATAAATTAAAACATAAAAACAAAAAACATATAAAATAAAACAATAATAAAAAATATTAATTGAAAAAACAACTTAAAACACGTAATAAATAAAACAAAAAGTTAAATGTAATAAAACATTAAAACAAAATAAAAATAAAGGGGAAAAGGAAAACACGTGAAAGAAACAAATAATAAAAAATTAAATAAAAACAAAACAAAAAATAAAAATGTCAAATCATTTCCCCCCCACCCGCAACTTAACATTCACACATCCCAAAAATCAATCAATGCTCATAAAAAATTCCGGACCCCCCCGTGGTTTTCGAACTTTAACGGAGGGGGGGGGTCCGGAATAGTGGTATTGCGAGGGAAACTTGTCACATCCAGGTAATTTTGGACCCCCCCCCCTCCCAATACCACTTACCACCTCAGGGGGGTCCGAAATACCACTTACCTCTCCAAAACCGCCCTCCCTCATTTTCACAAAACCATTGTTTTTCCAGTTTTGACACTTTGTCTTGCGAAACAGATTCTAGGAAAAAGGATATGAAATTTAAAAATTGAAAGAGGTTTTTTTTCATCACGGGCTGAAGAACAAAAACCTCTCCCAGTGTTTTCAAAAGTTCCACCAGTTGGGAGAGTCGAGGCGGTCTTTCAACCTCATTGTTCAGATTTCTGGTTTTTTCTGTTACAATCCTGATTTTGCGGGAACTGTTTCGGCGAGGTGGAATCGAAATTTGAAAAACTGAAGGAGGTTTTTGCTCCAAACGAGCTAATATACAATAACCTACTTCGTTTTTTTCACAGGTGTCACTGATTGGGAGAAATCAATGACTGAGCGTACCCCTATTTTTAGGAAATTTGGCCAAATTTGCAGTGCCAGATTTTTGGGGATTTATGTTATTTTTGGCCAAGATTGCCCAGCTGTCATAGAAGGAATTCGAAAGTGACATTTTTGATAGGGTTTTGGACCCTTAAGATAGGATCTGATCCTGTTTTTGTGGAAACTGTTTGATCTTGTACTATTTTTAGTATTTCAGATCCTATTTGATAGGATCTTTGTTTTTGATGCAAAGGATATAAAGCCTATGCTTTCAAGGTAAATGGGGTTGATAAGTCAGGGGACCATGATTGAGTTTTTGTAAAACATCTCACTGAGCTTTCTGTATTTTCATCAATTCAATAATACAGTCACAGCAGCTACAGGATTCATGTGTCATTTTTGGTGGTGATGTTTTCCTCATTCACTGTAATTTATTTCCATTATATTTCTTAAGTTATTCATACTCTGAATTATGCAAAGAAGTTTGAAGAACAAAATTTGTTGAGACATACACTCTGTTTCTAGCTTTGACATAGCTCATTAAAAAATGAAACAGAGGTCATGAGCATATTTTTCCTCTCTATAGCAAGCTCATTTAAAAAATGAAACAAAAATCTGGGGATTGAACTTGGAACCTTGAGCATAGTTTTTTTTTTTCCTGTGTCAAGCTCGTTAAAAAATGAAACATTCACCTCTCCTGTCAAGTCGAGTATTTCACCAGATCTCATAGATGTTGAGTCGAGTATTTTGTTAGGTCTCATTTTTTGAACCTTCATTTCATCCACCTGTATCCATTTTCTCCATCTAGTACAAAAATTGGTGACAACGTAAAAGTCGGTGAATGATTTGAATCTTGGGGGGGCATGTCTCCGGCCTCTTATGATCATTCTGGAGTTAAGCCACTAGATTTCAAGCTAGGCGTAGAATATCGATCTTAGTCTTTGTTCTTTCTCACGCTCGTAAAAACATGACAATGTAACTGAGTAAACTTTTATCTCTTTTTCGGGCTCGCAAGGTTATACAAAAAAGGAACCGCTGGAGTCATCTTTAAGCTCTTTTCAGACTCTCTAAACATGAAAAGATTGTCGAGTGATATTGCTTTTTTTCTCACTTGTTAAAAGGTTTGAAAGGGCGTTTGTCGAGTGATAATTTATCTTTTTCAGCCTCACGAGACTAACATTACGAAAAAGTACAACCCTGGAGTCTTATTTAAGGTCTTTTCAGACTCTCTAAACATGAAAAATCATCGAGTTTACCTTCTCTAGACTCGTTAAACAATCATACATTGAAGGGCCCATATGGGACCGAACCCTTACTTCTTCTAGTTCATTAAACAAAGGAAGAGGGACTTACCGAAGGTGAGTTATATTGAGCATGTGTTACCCTCCTCGAGCTCGTTAAATCAAAAACAAGTACTCGTCTATCTGGATGGGGGAAAATTTGAAGGAAGCAATCCAAGCAGTTTTTGGGAACATTACAGGTCACTCTTACGATCGTCCTTGAACACATCACTTTGTCTTTGCATACATTTTAATCTGTTGAATCTCTTCACTGAACCAATCCTCTAAGTTTCTTTACTCCTTTGGGTCACCTGAAGAAAGTCAAAGTATCCACTACATCATCATGTTTTGGTCCATGTCATGTTTCTGTTATTGTGCCTCAGTGTTCAAGGGAAGTATCTGCCTCAAGAGTCAACCATCACAAATTTATGTTTCAATACCTGTGTCATTCCATGTTATTTTGATCCACCAGTTACATCTCTGTGTCAGTTTCGTGTCTTTGATAGGGGATACATCAAGGCCCTCCTTCAATGAGTCTTCTCCTGTCGACTTCAACACATTATCGAGGAGCTAGAATTAGAAACTAGTTAGTACCTTGGGACTTACATGCCTCAATGGTAGACCTCCTCTTGTCCTACAATGGGTTTACATCATTGACCTCTGATCAGATGATTCCACAGATGTTTGACTTCATCTCATCCATTCACATTCGTTGGAATGTACTAGAGTACCTTGGGAATCATTGACATCAATGGTGATTTCCCTCATGCTTGTTAATGATTTACCTCATTGATCGGTAATCAAGTGGTTTCTTCCATGCTCGACATCAGGACATCTATTCACATGGTTAGATTCATACTACATCGAGATCGGTTAGAAGACCCTAGGTTGAGTCATCACTCTTATATGTACTTTTCCCAAGTTGCGACCAAGTTTATTTTGAATGTGGACACATATAGTGTCACATAGATCCACTTTGTATTGTTCATGGCTATGTCTTGTCATCTTGTATATCCACTGTGTATTCTTCGTGGCTACGACCAGTTCAGGTCATAGGGTATAGATCCACATTGTATCTTTAGTGGCTATACCTTTTTCTTAATATAATTATGGATCCACAGTGTATTTTATGGCAGCCATACCTTGAAATTCTTTATCACTCAAGAATAGGTATGCCTGCCTTGGGTTTGAAACATGTCATAATTGTTTTCGATGGTTGTGTGCAGCTTCTACTAGGTTCTCTGTGTCGATACCCTTGCTTGAAAAATACTACAAAGTACTTCAATCATCATTTTCCATCTTCTGGCTTCGCACTTTTGAGGGAAATCTATTAGACATCAAAATTACTCACTTTAATGATGACCCATTGTCGTCATTACTAGTGTCTCAAGTGTCTCATTTTTGGTCGCAAGTGTCGCAAACATCATACTGCCATTTTTCCTATGTCATGTTTCTAGCGACATCATAAGGACACTTAAGACACCTTCAAAGACTGGTTTAAGAAGCAGAAATCATCTGATGAGGACTACAAATCTTTTTCCATTGAGAAAACCACTTAAAATGAAGTTTGAAGAGTAGCACTCCCCTACCCACTGTCAGGGAGTGCTAGCGCTCCCTAACCCTCTTTGGGGGAGCGTTGTAGCACTCTGGACACCCTTCTGGGGGAGCGTTAGGGTTTTTTGAGGAACATTTGGGCAGCGCTCCCCTACCTATTTTCAGGGAGCACCAGCACTCCCTAACACTCTTTAGGGGATCTTTGCAATGCTTTGTGTCCCCTTTTGGGGGAGCGTTGGCCTGTTTAAGAGAATCTTTGACTGTTGAGAAAATCAGGGGAAGATCCCCCTTATCTTGGAAATCAGTTGGATTCAAATACTGAGGTCAAGGCTGGATCTTAGGGAGGATCCACAACTCATGGAGAAATATCCTCAACCTATCCCAAGAATCTCTAAGGTGGTTGGGCCTCTCAAAGATTATATAAGGAGGCCTTCTCATGGTGAAAGGTACATAGAGAAATAGGAAGACATCAAACTTATGATCTCATAAGTAAGATATCAGTGAAGTTACATGCATTCTATTGGTGGATCATTTGAGAAAAGGGCCTGGACAAAGAGAGCTTGGTGAAGCTGTTGCATCTACATTTATGGTTGTAAGCACTTTGCTTTGTTTTCATTAATATATATATGTGCTTGGCATGTTTCCTTTAAAGTTTGTGTATGTTTCATGAACTTGTTTCTGTTATAGATCCATTATGAAGCTAATCATGGTAGAGTAGGAAGTATGTCCCATTTTTGTTTCTCATTGTATTGCAAGACCTTCTGAAGAACTCGGAGATCAAGATCATCCTGGATCGAGCAAGGAAAAACGTCGGTAAAGGTTTTTACCCTTCTTCTTTCTACTTATTTAAATATTTTAGCTTCATGAAAAGGAATGTTAGTGTCCACATTAGAACTTTTCTGTCTTGGTCATAGGGGTCTAGTATCCAAGAGGAAATCTACTTGTTCGTAGGGGGATTCTCCTGTAACAGACATCGGTGTTCAGGCTCAAGCTTTCACCAACTGCTTTAGCAGTTTTTCATGGAGCTATGATATCACGAGCCTAGAAATTTGTTACCTGTTATAGGAAATATGCAAACTTCTTATTTTTCTGAAAATTTCTTTTATGTGAGCTTTCTATTAGAATTCAAACTCCAACATCGTTATTCACCGTAATTGTATCAATTTTTTAAATACCTTTACTGACGATGTATTCACTTTCCTTAATGAAAATATTTATGCGGTGATCCACAATATTATTTGGAATCATTGCCATAGATCCATTATTAATGCCATAAATGTTTGGTGGTTCACGATCAGGAAGTTTTATAGATGAAATTTGAATTTACCCGAACTACGATTCAACGAAAAATTAACACCAGATAATAATGTTTAGCCCATTAACTAATCATGTTTATTAACCTTAATTATTTTGGGGCTTTTGGACCTCGAGATATCTGATAATAGCTCTAGATATGATTTCCAAAACTCGAAATCGTGCAGGGATTAATTATTTTGTAATTCTCTTTGATCTTTAGTTAACCTTGCTTAATGCTTAAGGAATTTCAGGAGTTCGAGCTTCGTGAATTTAGAATATGATAGATGGCAAATGCCCGAACTCTGAAAGCGCGAAATTACTATTTGATTTTTTAATTGGGTTTTAGTTTATTTTTAGGTATTTATCGTTTCATGTGTCAAAAAATAAACTTTATGTATGCTTTGATAGACCACTACATGATGACTAATACCCTTTGAACACTTTTCGAATATCGGGACTTTGGAGTTTCTACATGGTGAAACGCCCGAAGCGTGAAACTCTGAAGCCTGAAACTTCGAAGCAGTCTCTAGAGGCTTGACCTTATTAACTTTCAGGTGGCTCCAAAACATTCAGGAAAAAGGGATCATTTGATCGATGGGAGAAATGGATCAACGGTGGACCTCTCTTACACCTTAAGGTTAAGAAACAAATGATTTATTACTTGGAGATTGACTTCTGAGATGAAATAAAAAAAAATAGTGTAAATCTTCAGGCTTATAATTTTAAATGTGTTACAACATAGGTTGCATCTAGGGATTGCGTCTCCCTGTGAGGCATGGAATAATTGTATACCAAATGCCTTTATTTGGTTAATGGAGTCATCATTGAGTTTCTGGGAAACACCTTTGAGAAAACAAACATAAGGATATTAGAATTCAGTTGTATCTCAGAAAACTTTCAAAAACTTGAGCGTTCATCAATATCGAGTTTAGGCTATTAATATCTTTCTTTTTCCTGAAAATGATTTCGGGTATGTTTAAGATAATCAAAACAACTTTAACCGAGCTATCAGAATCTGGTTGATTTTGTTCGCATCAAGGTAGAGTAAATTTAAAAATTTAGTTTGGGGGGGTCCCCTGTTGGTTTAGAATGTAAATCTTGTCGAAAAGAGAACTAGCTACCAGAGTACATTATATACATGTATAACAACCTTCTAGATATCATAGACATTGCTTCACTTCCAGTGAGCTTGTTCAGTACCCCGATGACGTAATCTATATTTCCCATTGAATTTCCTTTCCCCACTTCAATTTGCACTTTGTTGAGATGAGGGAAATCATTTAAATGAATTTCTTTTCATCATCTCTTTTGGATAAAATGGGGGCAATCGAATTTTGAATTTCCTTTTAGCATTTTTCTTGGACTAGATGGGGGCAATCAGATTATGAATTTCCTTTCACCATCCATCTTATATTTTAATATTTCTGAAGTGGGGGAAATCAATTTGTATGCATCATACAAGGGATGCTATTTGTTTATAATTTAGCAGCGAAGTTCTGTCAACTCACTTTGATTTACTCTGGGTTAATCCTCTCCTGACCTTTAAAACACCTTTGCCTACAAGGAAGTTATAATGGGGAGCTTTTAATTTCCGGGGACTTCCCTTGAGTGAAACTATTCTGTTTAAATCTAATAGAAGGGATAAAGTAGTCAGGATTATCCTAGACATACTTTCTCTCAGTTAAAATCAGAGGAATCATAAAATTTTCACCTACTCTCGTTTTGAGGGTTTGTTTTTTTAGGCTTTCCAAGTCAAGGCGAAATATGTCTTTCTATGAAGATTTATGGTTAGGGAGTGCAAATCAACATAGAATAAAATCTTTCAGATATGATAGATGGGAACAGAACGAAGAGTCGAAGGTTTTGAAAGGGATCTTATTTCCACTCAAACCTACTTCCTGATTAGTGAGCTTCTTTTATTCTTATTTTCTTTCCTTTTTTTACCTTCATATTATTTTCATTTGATTCAGAGACTCAGAGTTTTGGATATTTCTAATCTTTGATCAGGTGACCATTTTTTACTTGAGTACAACCTTGTTTAGATTTTATAAGATTTCTTTTAGCATATTTGTTTGAACAACAATGAGCATAGAATTTCATACCTTATATTTCATTTGTATTCTCAAGCAAAACCATTATTAATTTATCACTTGTTTCGTGATAAAAACTAATTGTTTTGAAACGCAATTGTCAGTTTCTGAAACATCTTTATCTCTCGACTATCGCTAAGTATTATATCTGAAAATAAACTTGAGAAATGCCATAACCTATGCATAAATAGAAACGGTATGTGTTGTTTTTATATTTATGTTTTTTATGAAATCAACAAAAATGGTGTTATCTACAATAAAAGTAAAAACTTACCAAAGAAACCAAAAACTGTAAATCAAAATAATAAAATCAAACCGGTATGTACAACGGTGATTTGGAATATGATTATTACATGAAGTATTTCAGGTAATGCCGGTTGATAGGGGTGTTAAGGATTTTCCCATCAAGATTTTCTAATAAAAATGAATTATTTCCCTCTGAAGTCGCAATCCTGAAAGGTCCAAACCATATGTGATCAAACTTGTTGTGCTTCCCTGTGTCTTCTTTTCTAGAATCCCACTTCAAAACTAGGTCACCAGGGAGAAATTCTCTTCATGGATTTTAAGGCTTGGGCATTATCCATAACTATCTTCTGAGGATAGTCGAATCTTGATAAAACATTTTCTTTTAAGAAATTGATCACAACTGAGTCTGTAGCATTTTTGATCCACCAGATCTTTTAATGACTTATGGTTGAGTTTTAATTTTGCATGCGTTAATTAACCATTCGAGAAAACTTAATGAAAGAATGAGGAAAGAATAATTATGATAGCCATATACATATATGCAGATCTGAAATGAAATAATAGACAGAAAACCATAACACGCAAATTGATAACGGAGTTCGGCACAACTTTGCCTACGTCTCCGAGCCTTTTCTCTGTGGGGGAGGCTTCTTTATTTCTGTTCAAAATCTCAAAAGTACATTGCTGCAATGCCAAATGGCTACAAGACTAATTTGGTCATGTTCTTCCAGATCTCTAGAACCATGCAAAGAAAATGACACGCAAAACTGACGTTCGGAGCTCCCAGAAATGGTCCAACAACGTCTCCTCCTCAAAAGCTTCTCTGCCTCAAAATGGATTTGCCTTGGCTTCTCCTCAGCATAATTCTGCTCTGAATGCCCTCCAATGCCTCAAACAGGCCTGGGTTATATAGCTGAGAAAGTTGGTTTCTCATCCCCAACTTCCTCCCAAAAATTAGGCTCCAAAACTACTCAATAACTCCCAAAAACCATTAAAAATAGGCTTAATTACCATTAAAACACAAAAATTGGTTATAAAACCCACTTTATAGTTAGATTTGGGCATAAGCCCCCTCTTTCCCAGCGCGCTCCCCCTTGACAGGGTCATATGGGTTCATATGGCCAAGCGTTGGCCCCTCTCCATACAATACTTTGCAATATATTTTATAATGTGGGTTTTACATCATAAGAAATAATTTGGGTATTGGCAAAGACCATTTCTTAAGGTGTTGGGCTTGGTGGTGGTCATGGGTTCAAAACCCATGGACCCCAAAACATATTTTTTTTTTAAAACATGCCATTTCAACTGATGACTGGGTGCCACATGGCTACCCATGACTGGGCCACGTGGCATCTCCCCAGTGGACGAATTAATGCCACTTGTCAGCTATTGACTGGTCCAGTTGCCTGCCACATGTCTGCCTTGTCAGCGAACCTGCCCAATCACCATCATCTAGAGAGTGCCACATCATCTCCTGCACAGTCAGCATGCTGATGTTATGCTGACATCAGCATTGACTTTTTGACTAGTTGACCTTTGACTTTTTATCTGTTTGGGCTTTCGATCAAAACGCGATAAATTTCGCATACGGAGCCCCTTTGACAAAGTAAATATACCACCGGAATCAGGAAGACGAGACGGACGCAATGGAATAGGTTTCGTCGCATTCGGAGCACTTTCATTTTTGAGCATTTTTCAAGCCATATCAGGCTTCTGGATCTGATTTCGGATCACACCTCCCCACAATAAGACCTTTTGGTCCCCAAAAGGTTACTGACCAGTCAACAAGCTCGGGATAGGCCACCCGGCTTGCTCTCTGTCTCTGAACTCTGTCCTGTGCACCTGTCTCATCAAGATCAACTG
>ML779728.1:2538582-2599268 GCA_009831015.1 Picea engelmannii
AATGAAATCCTTCCATGATGGAAATACATTACCCACATTTTGTGTTCCTTTTTGCAGCTTTCTTTGCCACCAGATAAGAGTTGTACCTGCAAGTCTCAAAGATGCCAACTTGATTTGTGTGGCCTCATCCTTGATCTATTGCAAACTGCAGTATACCTCCATCTGCTTGATCCAGTTATCAAGTTTTTCTACATTTACTTCACCATCATATATGGGCAACTCAAATTTTACATCAATTTTTAACAATGGCATTTCATGTTTATTCTTATGAACATTTTTCTTTCCACTAGATTTAGAACTTGAACTTGAAGAAACAAAAGGAGAAGAAGGAGGTGTTGATGGAGGTGAAGGAGGAATCTGAGGATGGTCCTCTTCCTCTTCACTTTTTCCCTTTGAAGAATTACCCAAAATTGGTCGCTTCCGTTCCAAGTAATCTTCGTACAAAACTTGCACCATCTCCGACATAGAAAGGAATGTTTTCCGGAACTCTTTCTCATCTTGAGAAATCCCTTCTTCCAATGCCATCTTCTCACTGTGAGAAGCTCTTTTTCTCAATCCAATTAATGGATTCTCTGCAACAATCTCACCTTCACCACACTGTAGCATTTCCCTAGTTAACATGCAAAAATCAAATCCAAACATCAACTAGCTCTGATACCACTTGATCCACCGAATCTTTTAATGACTTATGGTTGAGTTTTAATTTTGCATGCGTTAATTAACCATTCGAGAAAACTTAATGAAAGAATGAGGAAAGAAGAATTATGATATCCATATACATATATGCAGATCTAAAATGAAATAATATACAACAAACCATAACACGCAGATTGATAACGGAGTTCGACACAACTTTGCCTACGTCTCCGGGCCTTTTCTCTGTGGGGGAGGCTTCTTTATTTCTGTTCAAAAGCTCAAAAGTACATCCCTGCAATGCCAAATGGCTACAAGACTAATCTGGTCATGTTCTTCCAGATCTCTAGAACCATGCAAAGAAAACAGCACGCAAAACGAACATCCGGAGCTCCCAGAAATGGTCCGACGACGTCTCCTCCTCAAAAGCTTCTCTGCCTCAAAATGGTTTTGGCTTGGCTTCTCCTCAGCATAATTATGATCTGAATGCCTTCCAATGCTTCAAACAGGCCTAGGTTATATAGCTGGGAAAGTTGGCTGCTCATCCCCAACTTCCTCCCAAAAATTAGGCTCCAAAACTACTCAATAACTCCCAAAAACCATTAAAAATAGGCTTAATTACCATTAAAACCCAAAAATTGGTTATAAAACCCACTTTATAGTTAGATTTGGGCATAATCCCCCTCTTGCCCAATGCGCGCCCCCTTAACAGGGTCATATGGGTTCATATGGCTAAGCGCTAGCCCAAAGGGCTAAGCATTGGCCCCTCTCCATACAATACTTTGCAATATATTTTATAATGTGGGTTTTACATCATAAGAAATAATTTGGTGTATTGGCAAAGACCATTTCTTAAGGTGTTGGTCTTGGTGGTGGTCATGGGTTCAAAACCCATGGACCCCAAAACATATTTTTTTTTTTGAAACATGCCATTTCAACTGATGACTGGGTGCCACGTGGCTGCCCATGACTGGACCACGTGGCATCTCCCCATTGGACGAATTAATGCCACTTGTCAGCTATTGACTGGTCCAGTTGCCTGCCACATGTTTGCCTTGTCAGTGAACCTGCCCAATCACCATCAGCTAGAGAGTGCCACATCATCTCCTGCACAGTCAGCATGTTGATGTCATGCTGACATCAGCATTGACTTTTTGACTAGTTGACCTTTGACTTTTTACCTGTTTGGGCTTTCGATCAGAACGCGATAACTTTCGCATACGGAGCCCGTTTGACAAAGTAAATATACCACCGAAATCAAGAAGACGAGACAGACGCAATGGCATAGGTTTTGTCACATTCAGAGCACTTTCATTTTTGAGCATTTTTCAAGCCATATCAGGCTTCTGGATTCGATTTTGGATCAATTTTGTGTCAGAATGACCTATACCCATTTAGTGAAATAGTTTGTAGTGGATAAAATCCATTTATGTTGTGCACTTGATTGAGGATGGATCTCTCCAATAAAATCTAGACCCCATTGTTGAAATGGAGCTTATGTTTTGATTGGAATCAAGGGTAGAGAGGGAAGCTTTTGTTTGCATAAGAATAGTTAATAGGAATTACAAGCTCTAACTTTAGAATTCACATCAGTAAATAATTTCGGCCAATAGTATCCCACTCTCAGGATTTTATAGGTCGTTTCCCTCGAGGCGTGGTGTCCTCCACACACTCCTTCATGAAACTCATTTATGACATCATCTATTTCGAATTATATTAGACATATTAGTAAAAATCCTAGGGGGTCCTTCCCATACAATTGATTTTCAATGATGCAGTATTTTACCCTGTGCAACTTCAACTTTCTTGCCTTGTAAGGAGTCATATCACTTGGGCACTGAAGATTCAGGAGATATGAAACTATGTCACCATACCAAGCCAAGGAAGAATTTTTTTCTTGGATCTGTATTGTAGGTGGTTGGTCATCAAGTTCTTATATATCTGGAAAGTATTCATGGGATTCCAGGTGGTTTATCTTGAGTGCCTTGAAGTTTGATTCGGCCAGTAGTTTTTCCAGGACTTGACCTTTGATGAGTTTAGTCATTTTTACCTCAAGATCAAGTTCCTGGATCTTGGCTAGCCACTGGCCCCTCCTTTCGTCGCTATCCGGTTGAACCAATGTATCTTTAACAGAGCTGGTTGGCACGTAGGCAATTATTCTGGAATATAGCACGTAGGTCCTGAAATCTTTGAGGGCTTTCACCATTGCGTATGCCTATTTTTCCAGTATATCATATCTCAACTCAGCATCTCTGAGGCTTTTACTGAAAAATGATATCGATTGCTCGAAACCTTCATCGTTCTTCTGTAAGAGAATGACTATGATAGTATGTTCGGATGCAAATGAAAAGATCAAGAACTCCTTCATGTAGTCTGGACTGGCTAGCACTGGTGCTTCTCCTATTGTTTTCTTTATGTGTTCGAAGGATTATTTAGCTTCAATCATCCATTTGACCTCATTGTCTTTTTTCATCATATCTGTAATCAGTTTAACAGTTTCAACGAAATTTGGAATAAATCTTCTTAAAAAAATTATTTTTCCATGAAAAGATTAGATTTTCTTTATGTTCCTAGGAATATTGATCGGATCTATAGCTTCAACTATTTTTGGATCAATTTTGATTTCTTCTCTAGATACTATGTGACCGAAAAGTTTACCTTCTTGCATCGCAAAATGGGATTTCTTAGGGTTGAGTGACAAACCAATTTTTTTTCATTTATCGAATGATTGTTTGAGGTGTACCAAGTGCTCTGCATCTGAGTTAGAAAAAATAGTTAAATCATCGAGATAAATAATGAAAAACTTATCTCTCTCACCAACAAAGGCTATTTCCATTGCTCGTTGGAAGGTGGCCCCTGTGTTCATCAGACCGAATGGCATTTTATCATACATGAAAGTACCCCATGGAGTGGTAAACATGGTTTTTTCTTTGTCATATTTGTGGACCGCAATTTGATTATAACCTGAAAAGCCATCAATCATAGACATTATGTTATCCCCGATCTCTTTTTCCAGAACGTGATCCATTTTAGGGGGGTTATAATTGTATTTAAGGGATGATCTCTTTAGGTTCCTGAAATCCACGCAGAGTCTGATTTCACCATTCTTCTTCCTGACTAGAACTAAGTTGGGTACCCACTCATAATACCTGAGTGGAACAATAATATTTGCATCAAGGATATTTTTTGCCTCTCTTTCTATTACAAGAAGGAGTATAGGGTTTATCTGTCTGAGTTTATGCCTGAAAGGTTTGATGCCTTGCTTTAAAGGGATTTTATGTTCAATGACAGTGGTATCATAAGTTTTCAGTTCATCGTAAGACCAATAAAAGACATCTTTGTATTGTTTGAGTAGCTCGACATACTTACTTTTCATTTTCAGTGGAAGGTATTTAGATATTTTGACTAGTTTAGGATTTTCCTTAGTGCCTATATCACAATCTTCAACCTCTTTGGGCTGAGGTTGCAAGGTAGACTTTAGGGGTATGTCATCCTGATCAAATAATATTTCTAAGGGGATCAGACCTTTAGGGATATGATTGTTTTTCAGCACCAACATGCAATGGTTAGCGATCTTATCTTGGAACCTCTAAGGATCTTCATCTTCCTACATGATCCAAGTAGGGCCATTCTGATTTTCCTGGTCGATGTGTGTTTCATAAAATTCATCCACCATTTCTAGAAATTTCTTGATTTTCTCATCCTCTTCAAAGACCTCCCAGTGTTGAACATTGTTTGGTATTGAAGGCCTGTGACTCATTTCTATGTGATACTTTAGCTTCAAGACAGTAGGTGGCATAAAAGTAGCAGTCGATTTCGCTAGAGAGTCAGCTTGTTGATTTTCTACCCTAGGAATATGATGAATATTAAACGATGAGAAAACATTTTCTATCAAATCCCAGGCGCAATTCCTGTATGACCTTAGCCTTGGATGTTTGGCTGATATGTTTTCCTTATATGCTTTACAATTAATTATGTATCACCGTAAACTATTAGATTTTCAATTTTCAATTTCATGGCAGCCTCTAATCCTAAGATGAGAGCTTCATACTCACATATGTTATTTTTATAGTCAATGTCCCACTGTAATATGTATGAGAAAGGAATAATGAATTCATCTTTGGGTACCACAAACAACACCCCAGCTCCTGCTCCTTCCCAAGATGAAGCACCATCAAAAACCATTTTCCAAACTCTTATACTATTTACACTTTTGTTTGTTTTTTCTATTTTTTTGTTTTCTTCTTCTGTACATTCATCGAAACCATTATCAATTGATAATATACAGTTTCCTAGATACTGTTTAGTGAAATATATTGGGTAATTATTTAGGTTTTGTGGGTCACTTACAATATATTACAATCTTGTCTCTCTGTATAAATGGGTGAACTGTCCACTAAAAATTAGGATCACACCATACATCATGTCTATTTGAAGTGATCCTCCAAGTTTGGCACCCCAATATCTGAATAGAAACATGCCATACTTTGCAGGGACATAAAAAACAACTACATCCATAAGAATAATCTTTACAGGAATCTGTGCAAGATTAACCACCAAATATTTTATCATACCAAGACATTTAAATTTTCTTTAATCAAAAGAATACAGATCTCGATATGGTCTAGTAACCTCGATACCCAGTTTTCCCATAATAAATTTGGGCATCAAGTTGTGGGATGCTTCAGAATCCAACATATAGTTATGGAGTAGGGGATCATGCACATTCAATGTAATGTAAAAAGGAGAGACTGAATCTTTAGCATTTTCAATATGTGGACCAAACATTATAGTAGGTATATCATCTTCTAAATTAATAGGTATATCATCTTCTAAATTAATAACATATGCATGAATTTCATCATCCGAGAAATTTATCATCTTGGCAATTTGCTTTCTATACATCAAATTTTTTGCTAGTTCAACCAGAGGTACAAGAATTTTGATTTTATTAATTTTGTTTTCCTGATTGAAACTTCCAATTGTCTTTTCGGCTTCTCTGTTTGGGATTTATGTTTCTCTTTTTTCTGGCATGTTAGTATATGTCACTTTTTCTTTGGCTGTCCTTGTTTTGGTAGCTTGCATTTCAAATGTTTTTTATTTGGTAGCTTGCGTTTCAGGTTTTTTTTTTTGGCAGCTTGTGTTTCAGCTGTTTTTGTTTTGGCAGCTTGCATTTCAGTGGATGGTTGAGATGCCTCATTCATTTTACTTCTCGACAAGATATTATTCGATGGAGAAGTTGTATAATTTTAATCTCTAGGCCTTAAATTATAATTATTTTGAAGCTCTGCCATTATATAGTCAGTGATTCCTTGATAATCAGACTCTCCCAGATTATTTATGCTTTCCTCATTTCCAAACAGGGGTTCTTGGTCTAAATATATTTCGTAATATTGTCTAGTTAGGCGAGGTTCTCGTTTGTCACCACTGATATTTTTTATATCTTCATATAACCCCTCATAGTCTTGCATATCCTCACTTTGCATGAAGTTTTCTATTTTAAAAGGGGTTTTGATCTTTTGGTCTTCATTTTTTACTTGTCTCTGTTGGATCTGGGGGTTGGGATTCTTTTTAAAATCTCTTCTAGAAAAAGGCTCATACTTATCTTGGTACAGTTCCATTCTAGAGATTTTGTTTAATAACTCTTTGATTATCTTAGCCATGTCATCCATTTTTTCCTCCAAGGACCTTCCAGATCCGGAGGGTCGTGCTTGTTCTTTGAAGTGTTTGGTTTCCTTGGTTCCTGTCTCAACCTTGGAATTTATTTTACCTGATGTCGTCATGTTCGACTCGATTTATATGGCATCAAATTTCATCCTTGTGAGGGTAGAAGATCTCCTTTCCCTTAAAAGTAGGGCAAAGTCGAGCTCAAAATGCCCTACGAAAGTCACTTTAGCAGTGGGTTGTGAGGGTTTAACTTCTGCTAGAATCTTATGATAGAGTTTGTTAAGCCTATGGATGAATTCTAGGATTGACTTAGAATTATTTTTCCTCAGATCCCCAAACTCCGTTAGATAGTACAAGTGGTCTTTATTTCCCCCCAACTGTCTTAAAAAAGTGTTTTCTAACTCATCGTAAGACCTTACGGAACCTACTAGGAGCCCCCGAAACTAGATTCTTACTTGTCCTTCAAAATTTTTCACTAAAAGTCTCGAGTAAACATCCTCATTCTCAATACCGAGGATATCAGTGAATTGGTTGAAAAATTTTATGTGCTCTGTGGCAGCTAAATCTCCTTCTCCCATGAATTTTGGTAAGTTCTTTATATAATTTTTAGGCAAATCATGGAGGATGGGAGGGAGGACCAAAGGAGCATATCTGGCTGCTACCATGGAAACAATCCTAGGGGTTGGAGGTGGTCCTTGACCACCTCCTCCAGCACCACCTATGATGCCACCTCCTCTAACAGCAGCCATTGAGAGTCTAGGGGATGAAATTCTAGAATTATAGAGAGGATTTTCAAAAACTTGTAGTGACCCTTCGCCTACCACGACATGAGGAGAAGGAGGTTCTGGAAATTGACCGTTAGGAGACAGAAAATCTAAAAAGGGGGGAAAATGGAAATGAGGATTGGGTTGTTTAGACTTACAGGATATGTAAATAGGAGAACCAACAAGAGTCGAATCGAGGTATGAGATATACTCCTCAGAGTTTCGGGGAACTGGAACCCTTACTTTGGGGACCAGTGGAATATCAATAAAAGTGGGTATCAAAAGGGATATTTTACCTTCACTAGTAAAGGGGGAATTCAAATTGGTCTCAGATTTTATCTCAAGTAAAACCAGCTATGGGTTTATGGTTTCAACTTCAATTTTATGAGTTGATGTATCTCCGAAGTGGCTTTGTGTGTAACCTTCTTGCGAGATTGAATTTCCAGGTGGAACCTTAGCATTAGTTTGCACATTTTTGGGTTGGTAAACCTTACTTGTGGATGCAAAAGTCTACTTGAGGTATCCCCTTGGTTTTAATATCTTTTCCGGATCGGATGCAGGCATAGTTTGTTGATCATCTGGGTTCTTCCTGGTATTCTTTCTACCGAATGCCAGTTTATCTGTAGTGGAGTTGCCAACTGAAACATAAAAATTAGCCTTATTATTGTATTCAATATTTTTTCACTATCAAAGAGAGAAACTTACCAGGTCGTTCTCCTAGGGAAAAATAACTTTGTTTCTCCATCCTCGGAAACGACGCCAAAAAGATGTTTTTCCTAAGATTATCCTTAAGGCTCAAATAATATTGTTAGGCATCATGAATATAAAAGAATTTTTTGAAAGGTGATTTTTATTCCGTTAGTTATATAAGAATTAATCCTCAAATGAAATTAATGAAAGAACATGACAAAGGTCGTATTTCGTCATCTGAGTCGATTTATTAAATCAAATGATGTGGGGGGAAACTTACAAAACTATTAAACAAAATGAGGCATCAATGCAAGATGAATATTACCTTGTTCACAATAGAATAAAATAAATAATGCACCCTTGAAAGAATATGAGATACAATTATCTAAGTAGCTCATAGGAATTGTATTTACTTATAGCAAATACAGAGGAAAAATTGTTTGCTTATCAAACAACCAATAAAATGTGACCACAATAGTAGTAATACTAAATTGAAACCACTCACTTATCAAGGAATCACGTAATGAAAGATATAATTTTGAGATACAGGAGAAACACATAACTTTGCACAAAGGTTGGAATATATGTCTACACATGTATTAATTCTCACAAAGGAGAGTTTTATTTATTACATCTAGAAACAAGCAGCCTGTGTTAAGTCTTCAAACTATGTATTTATACAAAAATGATATCAACCCTAAGAGGTTGGAATTATCATAATTCAAAAACAGTAAATATTACAATATGTAAAATTTGAAGAGTTTCATTTGAATCTTCTCTGTCTATTTGCCTATTGGCAGAGACATTTCTTCTTCTTGTCCTCCAACTCAGAAAAAACTGACCTCTAATCATGACCTATGTAAATGTTATGCACACATTGTCTGATTTGTTTCCAGATGTGTTGGCTTTCCCTTGTTTGACACACTGAACACATCTTCCTACGAACTACACCACTAACCTGGAAGGTTTTGTTGTGTCCTTAGCCTCAAAAGTATATAGATTCTTTTCTATATGAGGCAACTTATCCTACATTTTCTTTTCTTCCGACGATATAGCCTGTAGCCGTAAACTAGGATTGACTATGCACTTATTAATCTAGATAAGGTCAATTTGTTTCAATTGTTGGATTGTCATCCAGGCTTCTTCCATGCTTGTCTTGGAATTCAGTTGATTTTTTTCTATATCAATTTTCCCCAGAGCCTCAGATATAGTATCTCCTTCAACGTCCAATGACTCTTTGTCGAGTGAACACAATTCTTCTTCACAAACTATCTTTACTTCCCTAGCTAATATTTTTATTTCAACCATTTTTTCCTCCCAAGTCTTCAGTATTGTGTCGACTCGGGTTTGCTCTGAAAGAGATAATTGGGAGACCCTGGCTACTTCATTTTTTGTTGCTAATAAAATGTCCTCCTAGAATGTATATCGAGCTGCATTGGCCTCTCTCTCCTTTATGTAAATGTTATTTAAATAATGGTCTACTACCCAATAATAGTTTTGAACAACTTCTACTTTAGTAAAAAGGTTTTGCTAGGCTAATTTCATCTTCTCGTGCACCTCCAATGCCTGGGCTTGTAAAAATACCATATTCGTTGTCATGTTCTCAGACAAGTTTATTTTAGCTTGCAGTGGTTTGACCAAGTCTCCCTGTTGGATGGACTGTTCTCTACTTGCCTGTGAATTTTTATGCATTTCATCAAGATTGATTTTGAGTTGTTGAATTTCCCGTCTATCACATTGGCCTCTGATATGTTGAAAACCCTTATTCATCTCATTTCTCACACTCTGTTCCACAGTCTTTATTTGGTTCTGCAACTCTCTCACTAACAGATTCTTTTGTTTCAATTGTTCTTCTATATTCCTACATGAATACGGATTTTCCATGGCAAAAGCTCCCAGTGAGCCTGCCATTTTCGTGGTGAATTCTGCCTCCTCTAAGGCATTTCCATCATATAACACTCTGTGCCTCTTGACAGTTGTGTCGTCCTTTTGATGTGTTTATCTTTTTACTATAGCCCTCCTCTTCTTGCTAAAGAAGAAGTTGGAAGGGGGCATTTATTCAACCAATATAGGAGTAATGTATTCTATAAATATGACTTCAACATTTGGGTTCCCCTGTCTGGACTGTAAAGGTGTGACCGATTTGATAGGTCTTCCGATATCGGTGGATGGTTGTTGCCCCGCTATGTTAGTAGCTAATTTTTTTGGTGTGGATGGTGATTTTTCTTTCCCCTTTTTTATCAAATCTTCAGCTTGAGCTTTTGTTTGATCATCTGGTGGTTATGTCAATCTAGTATCACCCTTCTGTGTCAAAACCTCAGTTTTTTCTGAATTTCCTTGAGCATCCTGTTCACTAGAGCTCCCTGTTTCTAAACCCTCGGTTGCAACTTCCTATGTAGTTGGAGATGTTAGGGCTTCTCCCCATAAGACTTTAGGAAGAATATTTCTTCGGTGTCTTTGAAAATTATAGAACTCGACTAATTTGTCTAGAGCCATAGTTTGAACTCGGCTCAACACTTCTTGATAAGATCTTGCTCCTCATAATATCTCATCCTGTGGGGAATCTTCATGCTCATATCTCTTTAGATTGTAAAGATCCATGTGATTTCCCACGATCTTATGGGGATTGTGTTTCTTGAATCCAATATTAACAAGCTTAATGTCTTCTAGGGTTGTAGCCTCTACCTTTGAGTGGCCGAAATCTAATAGTGAAAGCATACCAACCTGTAAAGGAAAGGAAGTCCATACCTTTTTCTGCGCTAACTTTAGTTCTTTACTGATTCCCCCTAGCACAGTTTGATGTGCTACCTCTTGGCACACCAATCGATCTGGTAGAAACTTTGGTAAGGCATGCGGAGGAACGGAACATCCAAAAACCCTGATGTAAAAGAAAGGTTCCTCAATGTACCAATCCGCTATTTTTCCCAGGTTGGTCACTATATTGTTTGAAATCCTGGGAGGTGGGCAACCGTATATAGAGATATGCATCGACACCACCACATAGTTTCATATTTCATAGAAGAAACATTTTTCTTTATCCTCCCACAACTTGGAGTGATAGAAATGTATTGGTTCAGCGTTGGTCGGAGTCCAACTCCATCCCATCAAAGGAAATGGAATCATGAAACAAACAGAATCCATAATGTATGCCGACATGTAAAATGGGGTAGGTTTCCCTTTAGTTTTCAATGACTGATATTCTGTGATTTCCCTGACCAAATTGTCCGATAATATTTTGGCCCAATTGAATGAATACCCCTCTGCTACTATATGCATGATTGGTACCCATGGTAATAAGAAATGAGCAGAGTTTTCCTTCTTAAAAAGTTTACATAACATCATGGCTACTCACATCATGTGAGGTGTTAATGATGCAACAACATATATTCCATGGGTGTCTTCTCTAAATTTGTCAGGACGTGAGCAACAATCCTTGATCAAGTCAGGTAAGTTCTTTCCATATTGTGCACATTATTTTTTGTTGAAGTCCATTAGCAAAGTGGCATTATAAATGTAATTGGGAACTAAGGATAATTTGTACATTACCTGGAAATGCTTTGGTCGGAAAGACCCAACTGCAAATTTTTTTAAATTGCATATGCTCCTGGTCGAGAGGTCAATGTTCTCTAGTGCCAAACCAATCATATCATTATAAGGCACGATCCAAGGCCATGTTTCTATTTTATGTAGCTCTGATTGAGAAATATATTTGTATCTCGTAGCCTGAGTTTCAGTCACCTCGTCATCTGAATCATCTGGGCAATTGATAAATTCGTATTGTAGAATATCAAATACCTGCGTCCAATTTTTCATGGTATCTATGGTTTTGGGTGAAGTGTCTGAGATAACATCGGTGTTCGGGCTCGATCTTTCACCAACCGCTTTAGCTATTTTTCGTGGAGCCATGATATCATGAGTTCATAATTCTATTGCCTGTTAAAGGAAATGCACAAACTTCTTATTTTTCTCAAACTTTCTTTTTTGCAAGCTTGCTATTAGAATTCAAACTCCAACATCATTATTCACCTTAATTGTATCAATTTTTTAAATACCTTACTGACGATGTATTCACTTTCCTTAATGAAAATTTTTAGGTAGTGATCCATGATCTTATTCAGAATCATTTCCATAGATCTATTATTAATGCCATAAATTTTTGGTGGTTCGAGATCGATAGGTTGTATAGACAAAATTTGAATTTACCCGAACTACGATTCAATGAAAAATTAACACGAGATAATAGTGTTTAACCCATTAAATAATTATGTTTAACATTAATTATTTTTAGGATTTCAAACCTCAGGATATACGATAATATCTCGAGATATGATTTCTGAAGCTCAAAATCATGCAGGGATTAATTATTTGCTAATTATCTTTGATATTTAATTAACCCTGCTTAACTCTTAAGGAATTTCAGGAGTTCAAGCTTCATGAATTTAGAATATGATAGATGGCGAATGCCCGAACTCCGAAAGTGAAAAATTACTATTTGATTTTTTAATTGGGTTTTAGTTTCCTTTTAGGTATTTATCATTTCATGTGTCGAAAAATCAACTTTATGGATGCTTCGACAGGCCACTACTCATAATGATGTATCAAATCTTAGGAAGGTATACATGTACGATGAATAAGACCCTTTGAACACTTTTTGGATATCGTGACTTTGGAGTAGCTACATGGTGAAACACCCAAAGAGCGAAACTCCGAAGCCCGAAACTGCAAAGCAGTCTCTAGAGGCTTGACCTTCTTAACATTCAGGCAGCTCCAAAACATTTGAGAAAAAGGGATCATTCAATCGATGGGAGAAATGGATCAATGGTGGACCTCACGTACACCTTAAGGTTAAAAAAAAATGATTTTTCACTTAGAGATCGACTTCTGAGATGAAATACAAAGAATAGTGTAAAGCTTCAAGATTATAATTTTAAATGTGTTCCAACAAAAAAGAAAGAGGAACTTATCAAAGGTGATTTATATTGAGCATGCATTACCCTCCTCGAGCTTGTTAAATTAAAAAGAGGTACTCATCTATCTGGGTGGGGGGGAAATTGAAGGAAGTGGGTCAAGTTTTTTTAGATTCCTTTATGGAATCTTTTGTCTCGCTTAAAAATGGCACTTGTTTGCGTCTCGTCTTACAGTTGGGTAATATGCGTATCCCTGATTCATACCAATTCCATGTGTTGCCATACTTTTTCATCAAGTCGAAGAGTGCTCTTATTATCGTCACATTACATTTTGGTACTCATTGATTTAATTCTACCAAGTAAATTGTCATGCCTCATCATGTTCAAGGGAAGTTTCACTTCAAACCATCCTTCTGCGGTATTACCGGTTTCCATTTCCTGTGTCAGTCCATACTCATTCGATTCACCATCTTACATCACTTTCCTATGTCAGTTTCGTGTCGATGATGGGGGATACATTAAGGCCCTCCTTTGACGAGTATTTTTCTTTCGATGTAAACACATCATCTGAGAATTAGACTTAGAAACCAATTAGTACCTTGGGATCGACATTCCCCAATGGCAAGCCTCCTCCCCTCCAACAATAGGTTTACATCATTGAACTCTGATCAGATGATTCCATGAATGTTTGACTTCAGTTCATTTATTCCCATTCGATACAATATACTAGGATACCTTGGGATTCATTGACATCATTGGTTATTTCCCTCGCACTTGTTAACGGTTTACCTCAATGATCAGTAATCAAGTGGTTTCTACTATGTTCGACATCAAACCATCTATTCACATGGTTATATTTGTACAACATCAAGATTGGGACTAAGACCCTGGGTTGAGCGTTCACTCTATTATCTACTTTTCCCAATTTGTGAAGGAGATCATTTGAGCATGATGATTTATAGATCGTCACATATATCCACATTATATTGGTCTTTGCCTATGTTTTATCATCTCGTAGCTCCACTGTGTATTTTTCATGGCTACGATCAAGTTCATGTCATGGAGGTATGGATCCATATTGTATCTTTGGTGGCTATATCCTTATTCAATACTTTTCATGGATCCACAATGTATTGGTCGATGGTCGTGCTTTGAGTCATCTCATATTCTGAGCATAGGTATGCCTGCCTCATAAATGGAACATATATTAATATTGTTTGATGGTTTTTTGCAGCTTCTTCCAGGTTCTCCAACTCCACACCCTTGCATTAAATATTTGTAAAGTGTTTCGGCCATCATTCTCTCTTCTGACCTCACACTTTATGGGGCATTTTGTTACACATGAAATTTTCACACCTAGGTACCTCGCCCTAAGTGTTGTAAGTGTCATATAAGAGTATCATACACCTTCACACCATGGAATAACCTATATCACAATACCTAGTCAATGTGGAGGAGGGATATATTACATGAAGGCCAAAATACCAAGTGCACATGAATTATTATGAATATTCATGAAAAATAAATTAATTAAGTGTGATAATCCACCTCACATTTGGTTTCCTATTTTTTAGGGAAGGTGGAGGATCTCATCGATGGTTGAAATATTTCCTCCTTAAAATCCTTGAGAGATATTTCCTCCCTAAAATCCTTAAGAGATATTTTCTCCCTAAATATCTTTTAGATCCATTTCTTAGTGGATCTAATGAGTGATCCTCTCCATGGTGGTTAAGCCTACAAAACTTATATAATGAGGGCTTTCCATGGAAAAGAGGGGAAGAGAGGAGTTTAGAGATACAAAAATTACGATCTCATGAGGAAAGAGGCATATTTGAGGTATCAAACCTATGGTTGTTACACATTATTTGCATCATCCCTATGATCGTTAATCATGTAAACCTATTTGTTGTCTTCACAGGGATCAGTGGCCCAAATTCCTGAAGAAAGAAGGGAGAAGAACTTTGCCTGAGAGAAGAAGTTGTATTTTCCTTTGTAAAAACCCTATTAAGGAAGATCTCTGTAGGATGCACTATACACAGGGTGTGACAATTCTTGATCACCTCCCTCTTCCCTGAAACTGGTCTGTGACGTCTTCGCAAACTGCCCTATGGCTAGGGTGTGACGATTTTCGTACGTGGGAAAAACAAGTATCTTCTCGATGCTTCTAGAAGGAGAAGCTTCTATGGTGAGGTGGCCTCTGAACGGTTTGTATCTTACTCTCTTTCATGATTTAGTGGGATCATCCTAACCTCCTCACGTTATCCTCTTCAACTTATAAAAGGAGATGAGTTCTCATGGAGAAAGTTAGCTTGATGAGGGTTTGAGTTGTCTTGTAGCTTGGAGTTTTTGGAGCTTGTATGGTGGCTTTTAGTTTTTCTTTGTCAAGATAGATTGTGAGTGACTTTCAGATCGATGATCTCAGAATCCATGGCGTAGAAGTGTGTGGGAAGCAAGGAACTGTTGGAAGTAACCTGACAACATCAAGGCATATGTTTGTATCTTTATTCCCCATTATTTAATACAAACATACTTTGTTTTCCTATATGAATGTTATTTGCTCATATTCTATGATTCCTTGATCATGTACATAGTTTCATATCAAATAGAATCTGTTATTCTTGTATTCATTGGCTTGTATTCCTTTGCAGATATTTCTCCATAAGCCTCTCGACGGATCTTGGATTGTATTAGCGAAGTTAGATCTTCGATATTTAAAAGGTATGTCCTAGATCCATTTCTCATTTGATAATTGAAATCTAAGGAAGCAATAGTGTAGTGTCTTGTTTTTTTCTAGTTTCGTAGTGACGCTAGGGGGATTGATTTGTGTCTGCACTTAACAATTATCTCGATAACAAAATTGGTGACCATACTAGGAAAATGGTCTCTTGTGCCCTGGATCTTGAATAATTTTAGCAGCCCACACTATCGGAGGGAATTAACCATTCTCAGGTCACTCCCGATGAAGTAATCCTCATCCTCATTCTCTCTCTCCCTCCATTCCAACATTATGACCATCAAAAACCTGCATTGGAACCACAAGGAGAGATTAGTATCTTTATTTGCCTCCCTAGAGATTTTTATTGGATAAACATCTCTTAAGAAGTTTTTGAGCTGCGCACGCCACAAGAGAAGGCATCCACACAGTGCAGAATCACCACAAGCCAGCCATAGGGCCTCTTGTGGTGATACTGGATAACTGTAGGGCACGATATAAGTCACCTATAGTGACCTCCGTGTGCAAATACCCTCACAAATTCAGCCCAAAAATCTACTTTTAACCAATACAAAAAAAATTAATCCATGGAAAGTGAAGAGGACAAGAAGATTACCTATTCAGTGGAGACCGTTCATCTAATGATCAACTGTGCCTCTGGCAATCCGCAGTGGAAGTTTGAGGTAAAATGGGGGTTTTGGAACAAGGTTTGGGTGGAATAACAATGGAATGGTAAAAATACATTTTTACCAATATTTATTAACTTTTTCACTTTTCCATTTATATTTTATATTATTTTATGTGTTTCACCTAAAACTTAAAGTCTTAATGACATTGCAAGTGTTTGATTTTTCACAGATGAGAAATCTAGGAGTGCAAACGATGGAACACAAATACGTTTCTTAGTTTTTTTTTACATTTGTCGCATGTACAGATACTTTTTAGGATTTTCAGGAAAAACCTTGAGCTCAATATTTCTTCATTCTCATGCTCGTAAATCAATGAGAACACAACCGAGTAGACATTTTTCACTTTTTCGGACTCGTGAAGGTTACATGAAAAAGGAACCCCATGGAGTTCTCTTTAAGCTCTTTTTAGACTCTCTAAACATGAAAAGATTGTTGAGCGATCTTATTCTTTTCACGCTCATAAAAGTATTTGAAGAAAACATCTGGCGAATGGTAAATTGTCACTTTTTAGGTCTCGTCGGATTAATTTATGAAAAAGGACCTTATGGATTTTTCTTTAAGTGTTTTTCAGAATCTCTAAACATGAAAAACCCATGATTTGTCTCTCTTTGGACTCGTTAAATAAACATCGAAAGACCCATACGGGACCGCAACACTCCTTCTTAGGGTTCGTTAAAATTAATCTGAGGGACTCATCTGAAGGACGAGCTTAAATCAACAAGCATATGTTATCCTCCTCAAGATTGTGTAAAAATAAAGAGGTACGCGCCATAAATGGTGGGGAAACTTTTTGGAAAGAAATGTGTCTAAACGTGTACTCTATGGAAGAGTCACTTTTGAACATGACACCCTTTCACTCACTTTGTGTCTAGGTTGGAAAATATGCTCATCTCTTTATCATACTCATTTATAAGATTACAAATTGGTTTTTGATCCATGTTGTTGACTCAGTGTTTCCAAGACAGTTGCCGTGTCATCAATATGTTCAAAGAAAAGTTTAACCCAGAAATCCTTCTATTGTGTCAGCCATTTCTACATTCCTTAAGCCTTATATTGCCTCAGCCATCCCTGAGTCAGTCCTAAATCACTTGTTACTCTTATCTACCTCAAATATTGTTACCCATTTCATGTCATTGATGGGGGATACATTAAGGCCTTCATGTGACGAGTCTTTTCCTATCAACTTCAACTCATTATTGAGGAATTAGACTTAGAAACTAATTGGTACCTTATAACTTGCATGCCTCAATGGCAGGTTTCCTCTCTTTCGAGAGTGAGTTTTAATTATTGACCCCTGATCGAGAGATTCAGCCGAGTGTTTGACTTCAACTCACAAATTCGCATTTGTTAGATTGTACTAGAGTACCTTTAGGGGTCATTGACATTAAGGGTGATTTCTCTTGCACTTGTTAATGGTATTCATTAATGACCGGTAATCAAGTGGTTTCTACCATGTTCAACTTCAGCACATGTATTCACATGGTTAGATTCATACTATAGAGTGATGGATATGAAAACCCTGAATCTTTTATGATAGATTCAAGTTGTGTCAGAGTATATTCATATTGTACTGTTGCATAGATCCACATTGTATGTCTCATGGCTATGTTCAAATTTGATTCTTTAACACATAGATCCACAGTGTATCTTTGATATCTATGTTCAGATTTGAGTCATAATGGCATGGATCCACAATGTATGTTTGGTGGCCATGAGCTATATTACCTGACATGGATATTCGCATGTCAGCATTCATGTTTTAAGTCATTTGTATTTTGAGTATGGGAATGCCTACCTCAGTGATGATATATTATTGTACTTCCTTGTTTGTTGGCAGGTTTCCGACCGACCGTTCCTTGTTCCCTACACACACTCAACAAAGTATTTCATCTATCACTATGTTATAACTTCATAATTTGGGGGGCTCTTTGTTACACATTATTTTTGTCATCCCTATGATTGTTAATGATTTAAACCTATATGTTGTCTTTAGAGGGATCAGTGGAAAAAATTCCTGAAGAAAGAAGGGAGAAGAACTTTTCCTATGAGAAGAAGTTGTATTTTCCTTCGTAAAAACCCTATTAAGGAAGATTGGCATAGGTTGCACTATACACAGGGTGTGGCAATGCCTGATCGTCAACCTCTTCCCTGAACCTGGTTAGCGACATCTTCATCGGCTGCCCTATGGCTAAGGTGAGACAATTTTCGTACGTGGGAAAAATGACCATCTTCTTGATGCTTCTAGAAGGAGAAGCTTCTATGGTGAGGTGGCCTTCGAACGGTTTGGATCTTACTCGCTTTCATGATTTAGTGGGATCATCCTAACCCCCTCACCTTATACTCTTCATCTTTTAAAAGGAGAGGAGCTATCATGGAGAAAGCTAACTTGATGAGGGTTTGAGTTGTCTTGTAGCTTGGAGTTTTTGGAGATTGTATGGTGGATTTGAGTTTTGATTTGTCAAGATATATTGTGAGTGACTTTCAGATCTATGATCTCATAATCCATGGAGTAGAAGTGTGTCAGAAGCAAGGAACTATTGGAAGGAGCCTGACAACATCAAGGCATCTGGTTGTATCTTTATCCCACATTCTTTAATACAGATATACTTTTCTACTTTTCTTTCCTATATGAATGTTATTTGTTCATATTGTATGATTACTTGATAATGTACATAGTTTCATATCAAATAGACTCTATTATTCTTTTCTTCATTGGATTGTATTCCTTTGCAGATATTTCTCCATAAGTCTCGTAATGGATATTGGATTGCATTAACGAAGTCAGATCTTTGATATTTAAAAGGTATGTCCTAGATCCATTTCTCATTTGATAATTGAAATCTAAGGAAAGAGTAGTGTATTGTCTTGTTTTGTTCTAGTTTCATAGTGAACCTAGGGGGATTGATTTGTGTCCACACTTAACAATTGGCCTGATAAAAATGGTATTGGGAGAAATATTTAGGATATCAAACCTATGATTTTGGGAGCTTTGTGAAATGGTTGGATGAGGAGGACTTGGAAAGGCTGATGTGACTTCATCTACGGTTTGTAAGTATCTCTTTTGAGTTCTCATTAATATAGTATTGGCCTATTCCCTTCTAAGTTGTGTATCTTTACATATGATGTCTATTGTAGATGGATTTGATTAGACTAATATTATAGAGTATATTAGGAGTTCTTTGTCTTCTTGTTGTCCATTGCATTGTAGGTGTCGAGCAGTGACAAGGAGCTCGGGGATCAAGCTCAAATTGGAGCAACAAGGACAAACACCAAAATAAGGTGCATCACACTTTCTTCATTCTCCTTCTATTTATGATTAGGTAATTAGATTCAAAGGGATATTACTATCCAATGTTAGCATCTTTCTGTCTTGGTATAGGGGTATAGATTCCAAGAGGAGATTTACCTGTCTGTAGGGGAATTTTCCTACAACAAGGTGAAAACCCAAATTTGTGGTAGTGAGATAGACCTAGAAAGAATGCAGGTGAGCATAGTGGATGCAATAATGAAGGACTACGAGCTCTAGAAGGAGTGTAGAGACAATATGCAACAATCGAATACCTCTTCTTCATTGTATTTTGCAATGGAATCTCTTTAATTTGGTCATATGAAATATTTTAAATTCCCAGTCAGAAATGTGAAATGAAATGTTGTAATTGTCATTTGACATGATGACGGTTACAAAATATGAACAATATCCCCTTATTTTATAAAAGAGAGTGTTGTGGTGAAAGAGGGACTTTTGGCCCTTTGTAAATGAAAGATGGTATTTCTACTTCAGAATGAATAAAGAGAAAGAGGAATTCTGGAAATTTATGACTTTGATGAATGTATATGAGACTTTTCTTGGTGCATTTATTTTAGGTTTGTGTATCACATAATTCTGTTGTGTGAACTATTTCTTCACTTTATTCTTTATGCTCATGTTGTCATATGTTTCCTTATGAGTACGAATATGATGTTATGAATGCATTCTACAGCTAATTGTAAATGTTTTTGTGGCATTGTTGTTATCATATATCATTGGAATACATGAATTATTTTAGATGCTAATGGTATTATCTTGCACTATACTCATTTTTAATTATCTTTATCTCGATCAAGATATGTTAGAATAGTTTAGAATTACATTTAAATTAGTAATAGACAACATCATTTGATTTAGTCTCGGATTTTAATTCAATTGAGAACATTTTTTCTCAGATTCATATTTACATAATCGTTTAGAGAGGAAACCAGGCCCACATACTAGTCAAAAATGCCATCCCAAATGAGAATAGGTCTAACTGGTACCTGTCATTGATCATTCTCTCTTACCTACTTGACAAGTGATTTGAACTAATCAACAGTATCAACATGCCATTTTGAAGAATTTTACTTAAAGGGATAGAGATAAGGGCCCTACTCCATTCACCGAGGAGACTAAAAAGAGTTTCCCAGTGGATACCTACACACATGAAACTAAATAACTGACATGAAAGTACTCATGATAAGAAAATGTATGATGCAAATGTTGTAAAAAATGGATCTAATGAGATCACATATCTATTTGTTGAACCTTGGTGGGGGAAAATGGCCTTGGGATGAGATTTTTGGTGAAAATGAATGATATTTCATGAAAGGTGGAAAAATTGGGATTCCAATAGTACAAATGGCATGGAATATGGAGCTTCTAATCTCCCACATGGACCTTGGGAACCTTGTGAATGGGCCATATAAAAGGTTGTGGGGCCCACAAGGACACCTCATTTGTAATTGATTGATATAGATGTGAGTGTGTAGATCCCATAGAGTTCCTGAGCTTACCATCCATGTACCACTAATGAAATTTATGTTCTATGAGAGCTATTTAAGAGACTGTAAACCCCCTATTAATTTTGTGTATTCAATTCTAGGATTTAGGGGACCCTAGGCATATACAACACCATTTTTAGGCATGTCACATGGGTTGTGTAGCTATCAAGTGAATATCCATGTAACACCTATATAAATATTCACTAGATAGCTAGAATAATGTCACATATATTGAGGGAATATATGTGAGGAATATTTGTGCAGCTATTCATTGAATATCCATGAAAATTACTTAGGGATTAGTGGAAAGTCATGCAAACTATGCTACTATTTAAGGAATAGTCATGAGGGATATTTTCATACTTCTTCATTGAAAAACCAAAAAAAAATTGTGGGGATTTAGTGGAAAGTCATGAAAACTTTGTGAATGTTGGGTGAATAGCTGTATAAGTAACTTGTGCGACTATTTATTGAACATGCATGGAAATTATATGATTCTATTTGGAAAATCCACACATACTACACATAATGTTGAATTGTAAAGCTACACATATTGAATTCTATTTTTGGTTTTTCATTTTTGTAGGTGTTGACATAGAGAAGAGCCACGCCCATTCACTAGTGTGAGTGGGACTACAATGTCCTATGAGTAGAGGTCAAGGGAGACCTTATGGTGTGACTTTAGCTAGTCAGTTGTAGCCTACTTAAGTACTTTGACTACCCCTTTATTCACTCCAATGAGGAGCTCTTGAGGCATGTAATAAACATGTTGTGTCTACATGAGAACCACTTCAAGTTGTGTGATTAGATGTTGGATCTAAGTTTCATTGTAGAACTCTATTTTTTTATTGGGATCCCTATTAGAGGAGATAGGGCCAAGTTGAGGCCTCACATGGAGGGTTCGAGGACCATAGAATAGCACACAACCCACTATTGAACCAATGTTGAGTGCATAGTGGGGGGTTTGATTATGATCACCTCCATATGAGACCTAGCCACATGAGTAATGGATAATATGGTGGTTAGTATCTAAGTATCCTTGGGAACCTAAAGGGTCATCAATGGATAGATGTTGGTCGTTGATAAAGTGATCCATGGGAGACTTTATACTTGGGATTCTCTAATTATATTACACACTAGGATGGTTAAACAAGGATGTAGAGATCAAGTTAATTAAAATATGTAATATTAAATTTCTTGTAAGTGATGATTTTATTTATGAAGTGGAATTGGACACAATACCCCTTGACGTATGTGGAATAGTGTTTGGAATCCCCTACATGTATATAAGGGATGAAATATTCATGTAGAGAGCCAAACAGTATCAACTAATCAAGGATGGGAAGTCCTATGTAATCAATGCAAACAAACTTAAATAAAATATCCCATTGGTAAGTGTTAACCAAGCCAAGAAGTTGATTAGTTCCAGTAATAAATATGTTTTACTTTTCTTAAGATAAAATCATCCTAATGATGAGTTGATAAGAGAAAAGGAATCTCTAGAGGGGTGTAATAAAGAGTAGAAACATCAGTTGGAGAAGTTTCTACAGGAACATAGAGTAGTGTTTTGGGAACCTAAAAGGATACCACCTAAGAGGTAAGTGGAACAAGAAATACACTTATATCCAGACTCCACATTGGTAAATATTGGGTTGTATAGACAACCCATTCTGGAAGAAACTAAAGTGAAGAAGCAGTTGCAACAATTGTTGGAATAGGGTGTGATTTGACCAAGCACCTCACCTTTTGTATCACCTATCGTAATTATACCAAATAAGGATGGGACTTGGAGAATCTGTATTGAATACATAGAATTAAACAATATTACACTAAAAAATTGGTACCCTCTAATCATGATTGATAATTTGTTATATCAGTTGCAATATGAAAAACATTTCACCAAGTTGGATCTCAAATCAGGATACCACTGATCAAAATCTGGACCAGGGGTCAAATTTTAGCTCAAAAATCAATGTTCTCGGAATTGCCTCAAAATGAACGAGTGCATAGCCCTCGTCGTCAGGAACCCAACACACCTCATTTGGGTTCAAACATACATCATATGAGAGAGATATCGTGATTTGTTCGGATCGCCAAACCGTAAAAAAAATTGTGCTAACCGTACAGTCCGTACAGGCTGAGGTGGCAGAGGTCATACGATGATGTGGCAGAGGTCATACGATGATGTGTCATGTACGTATGATGACATGGAAGTTGGTGACATGGCATTCAATTACTGGCAGATATGGTTGAATCACGATGCGACACATGGAATTTAATGGACGAATGGTGTGGTGCCACGTGGCCCAGTCATGGGCTGCCACGTGGCACCGTTGTAATTGGTTGGTTGTTTAAAATATAATAGAGTCCATGGGGATCGAACCCCAAACCTCCTCCCACTGTGCAAGCTTTAACAAAGTCCGCCCTACCAACACACCACACGTTAGTTCTTGTTATATGAATGGTTTTTTATTTATTTGAATTGAATTAAAGTTTAATTTGGGCGCGTTCGGGATGGGGCTTAGCCCCAACCCCCAGTCGCACACTTTAAACATATGACCATTGTATAAAAAAATGCACACAGATTTTTTAGTTTTGTTTTGAATGGTTATAACCAATCATTCGTTGGACACTTGGCGTTTAATAGTTGGTTCAAAACTCAGCCCTTTTCTTATTTTGCGCGTGGTCACATGGTGACCTTATGACCGTGGTCTTGGTGGTTAGGGGCTGGGCATGCCCTAACCATCCTACAGTTTGCACAGTTATGCGGTTTTTCTCAATGTTGGTTTTAAGCACATAAAAACGTGCATGTTCTAGGTTGGACGTACAGAGGTGCGTTTTGGCGAACCAGAGACAACAAGCTTGAAGGAAGAGAATGGCAGGAGGCCTATCTTCTTCATTTTTTGGTCAAATGAGGTGCCGTAAAAGCCCAGCTGGGGGTTTTTGGACGTTTTGAATCCATTAACACTATTTTCAAAGCCATTTGAAGACTTATTTTGTATTTTTTTAACCATTGAAGTTTCAGGAAGCTCTTGGGAGCTTGAAGCCCTCATTGTTTGAGGTCATGCTCAGATGAGCTTATGTTTATTTTCTATGATTGAATAATCATTTTTGACTAATTATTATGCTCTGAACACTTTGGGATATTTTTCAGATCCATTTGAGGACTTTTACAGGTTTTTTTTCCACAAATAAGCTCAAGGAAGCTTAAGGCCACATGTAGAAGAGGTCATGCTCAGATGAGCCATGATCCATTTTTAGATTTCTATTAGTCATTTTTGGGGTTTTTATGTATTATGAACCCAATGGTACATTCAAAATTTCCATTGGAGTTGAACAACATCTTGTAAAAGATTTTTTGACAAATTAATCCCAGAGATCCAAGTCCATTGATGGAGGGTCAAGGAGATGTAGCCCGAAGAGGGGTGAACTCCTTTATCATGTTGTTCTTGTTGTGAGTGTTTGCTGGTTATTGTTTGCTAAAAGCTATTTTTTCTGATTTATTTATGAAACCTACATATTTAATCTTGCAAAGGCCTCACACATAAACATTTAAAATAAGCATGAACTTAACACATGATCTATCTTGCATATTTTAACACATGGAGAAAGGTCATGTAAAGTCTTATTTTAATGAAGTAGAGGGTGCTTGCATAGCATAACAAGTCAGCCCACTATTTTCAGATCAACCACTAAGTATGAGTCATGGAAGAAGACATCAGGAATACTACCTTCAATATGAGGAAAGGTTTGTATGAATGGTTTGTCATGCCATTTGGTTTATGTAATGCACCAACTAAATTTGTGAGATTGATGAATGATGTATTAAACCCATATCTAGATTCATTTGGTATACTCTATTTAGATGATATATTATATTATAGTGCTACCTAGGAGGAGAAAATATCACATTTCATGTAGGTGTTAGAGACTCTAAAGAAGCACCAACTACTAGCTAGCCTCAATAAATGTGAGTTTTCCCAACAATATTTTTTGTATTTTGAGTATGTGATTGGTGGAGGGGAGATGAAGATAGATACTGCAAATATGGAGGCCATTATGAAATTGTTAGCTCCTGCAAATGTCACTGAATTTAGGAGTTTTGTTGGGTAAACACAAAACTTGTGGAAGTTCATAACTTCATTTTCACTACTTTTTGCACCATTCCATGCCATAAAAATGAGGGCTAATATTTTCAAGTGGGGGAAGAATTAGCAAAAGGATTTCAATGGCATAAAAATAAATACCATTCAAGCACTAGTTCTTGCATTACCAAACTTACAAAATCCTTTTGAAGTGGAGACAAATGAAAGTCGGTATGCCATGGGAGAAATTTGTATTCAAGGAGAAAGGGATTTATGCTATCAATATTATAAAGTATTTCATGGGGAAGTTCTTAACTAATCTACCCATGAAAAGGAACTATATTCCTTGGTTCAAGATGTCAATAAGTGGAAGCACTATTTGATGGGAAAGGAGACCAAAATCCACATAGATCACCAGCCACTATAGTATTTGCAAGTAGGTCAGAGTAACCTACAAAAAACTAGACATTCCAAGTGGATGGGGTTTTAATAGGAATTCCATGTATTCATCAAGTATAAGAAGGGTAGGACAAACAAGTTGGAAGACATTCTTTCAAGGAAACCCACATCCAAGATTACAACTTTGGTAACTCTAATGCACATGGATCCTTTTACACATGATGCATACAGAGAGGAATACACAGAAGATAAGGACTTCAAGAAGATATAGGAACAAATTCATATATAATAAGACGACGACAAGGCCTACTATCATTTCCAGAATGGATTACTTTACAATCTTGACATGATTTGTGTCATGTTGTGCTAGAAATCAATACGTTTCATTTTTCTTGTATTCTTTCTCGTAAAACCATTTTTAACCAAAAAAATGTGACCCCTCTTTTCTGACTTGAGAACATCTTGACTTGTTGAAGAGACTACTCATCTCCATGATATTATTTCAAGCCTTTCCATTCCACTTTGATGAAATTGTTTTATATTGCAAAGTTTTTTGTAGATTCAAGTTCAACACTTAATCTTTTTTAAATGAGAAAGTTTTGGCATAGTCAAAGGAGTTCTCATGAAATCTTTCGACATTTTGGATGAGTTTGTAAGAAAGTTCCTGATATATATCGACATACTTATTTCCAAAATCTCCGGTACGTATCGACAGAATTCTTTCCAAAGTCTCTAGTATATATTGACAGACATCTTGCCAACATCTCTAGTATATATTGGAAGACCTCTTTTCAACCCCTCTGAAATGAAAGTCTCAATCAATGGAATTATCCATAAATTATATGGAATGTGAATCAACATTTTGGGGTAGATTTCAACATATAATTTGGTACACACGGATGGGGTTTCCAACATCAACTTTGATGCTATCATAGGATTTTCCACCTACTCTCCTAATATTACCAAATCACTTCTAAAAATATTTACCGACAAGGATAAATTTTGCATCGATCAGGTTCCTCCCCACTGCTCTGGTTGTCTCAAATTTTTCAATGTGTATATAAAAGAGTTCTCCCCTTCATATTTTTTATCATTTTATTATATCCAAGGAAGAAGGGAAGAATCGAGCATTTTATCTATGAACTAACCAACTTGGGAAAGTAGTCACCTGCCAACAAAGTAATTGTTTGCATGTCTTCAACTACCAGGTAAGTGTATCTCTCCCTCCATTCATATATTCACTCATAGGGTTAAAGTGTTCTACCAATTTACCTATTTCTACAAAACCCTTTCCTTCTCTTACCATCCTCATACTAACCTTGACCCTAAATAGAATCTGACTATTGCCCCCATCACTCAACGTGTCACCTATGTGAATCATGGATCCATATATATGAAGCCCTAACCATGCCTCAAATTCACAATCTACCCTTGTGATCGTCGCATGTCATAATCATTAGGTCCCTTCACCTCTCATCCAACTGAGGGTTTTACATTTTCATATTACACCTAGAAGTTACCTGAACATTCTATTTCACCTAGCTAGACTACCCATCAAATTTTATCCCTTCCCTAAATTACGATCTGGTTCTCCGACCATATACAATACCCTAACTCAATATCATTCAACCTTTTTATCTGAGTTTAAAAGGGGTCTATATGAAAATATACATTGTTACAAACTTTATTTTTGATCCACCCATTGCATGGACCCTATATTTAATTGAAATAGTTCCTCAATATCCGCCAAACCCTAATCCACCTCATTTCTCTCGAACACTTAGTTATTTTTTTCATTCGAGAATGAATCGACATAGTTGTTGCTAAATAAATCAATTCATATCGATGTAGTTTCTAATATTACCTCTAGTACATACCAATGAGTTTAAAAGGTTTCCTTCTAGTTTCACACTTACTTATCAATAAGGTTTCTCCCAACTCCTCTTTTACAAATATGACTTAGCGACAATATTAAAAGTAACCCCTTCGGTGTAAACGACTTGTTTCATAAGAGATAATATGAATATCGTTAGCTCTACATTATTATACTTAACAAAAAATCCTCTGGATTATCAGGGAACTTGGAACCATCATCCTCGTTATATCCTAGAGGGATTCCCACTAACTCCTTGATACGTGATTTAATACTATCGGTTGACTTGTTAAGAATGCATGCAGTACGCTATCATAACACTTGTTATCTTTAGCTCCAGTTTCAATTTCTTCATCTGCCTAGTTGTCAACAACTACACCAGTTCACCCAAGCTAAGCTAGACTTCCTCAAACTCTCACCATGTCTCGAATCATCTTATCTTCTTTAGACAATGACTTCCCTCCTAAAATTGACTTGAGTAATTCCTTGAGTAATTGACTTATCTAAATTTACACTATCCATAATGCCCCTGATACACTATTGTGTTGATGAGGGGTCATCGTTCAATTGGGTCAATATCTTATTAGCCTCCCCATCAGATTTGATCATAGTGATTGAGGAGATCACCCTTAAAAAATTCTCAATATTTCACATGTCCTCTTAATTTTTGGATATGATGTGTGTGTACCATAAATATTACAATGTGGGTTTGGCTTGGAAGTCAACATATCCTCATGTGCATATCTACTACAAAGTACTTTGGTAGCACAAATACAATACATAGTACCACAAGATATACTATCATTTATTGGCACCACTCTCTGACTTATCTTCAACTTACCCACCCCTTATATGATTGATAAAGATATAACTATAGTCTGGAAAATTGGGGACATGTACGTCAAGGAGAATGGAATGTACATAAGGGTATATAGAGCTGTCAAAGCTCCCCATTTGCTCCCAATATTTGTGCATTATATATTAGTTCTCCAGGATATCGCATATCAAATTGTGATCCATGGAGTTGGGGAAACATTATATCGTGATAAGAAGTCCATATGGCCCCCATTACCATCATAAATCGAATCATACTCATTCGGGAGCATCAAGTAGGCACAAAATGAAGTAGATATAGTCTAGTTTATCGACATACTTGTCACCAATGTCATTGTTATATCCTAGAGGGATTACCACTAACTCCCCAATACATGATTTCATACTATTGGATGAATTGTTAAGAACACCTCTAGTATGCTATCAGAACCCTTATTATATTTAGCTCAAGTTTCACTTCCTTCATCGGCTCAATTGTCAACAACTATGTTGGTTCACCCAAGATAAACCAAACTTACTCAAACTCTCACCATGTCTTGAATCATCCTATATTCTTTATATGATGAATTACCCCCTGACATTAACTTGAGTAATTCCTCAAGTATTAGCACATGTTTACACTAATGGATTCATCTTTGAATTGTTATTACTGATCAAGAGCCGAATGATTCACATGATTATTAGAACTAGTGTTTTATGTCTGCTGTCATATATTTTTTTATTGTTGGTTTGGTCTACTAATAATAAATGTTTTTGTCGTAGATTCAGATATGTCTCTTCACAAGAAAATGACAATAAAATATACCACGATAGAGGCTTCCACAAGAGGAAGCCGACGGGAAGAAGAACTGACACCCCAGGGTTATTCTATGACGATACTATGGGACTCTTAGAGAAAGGGGTAACTTCAATAAAATGGGGTGAATTTTTCCAGATGTTCAAGAAGTATAACTTTCCTATAGATCTTGAATATCAGGATGATCTCAAGATATTAAGAAACATCCAGAGGTTAATATTGCATAGGGTGGAAGCTCATGCATAAGTTTTTCCTTGTGAAGACATGATCTCATAGATCCTTAAGCAAATAAACCTTGACAATGTTCGACATAGTAGAGTACTACCATTTGTAAAATGGAATCAAATCACTAGATGATGAAATCATTAAGAAGTTCCCACACAAGAAAAAATATTTATTCAAAATTTGATATAAGCTAGATAAGACGTTCAATTTCATACCCTCTTGCCAATATCCAACCACTTGGATAATAATGCCTTACCAATATGTCATGGAAATGCTAATAAGGTTATATGGGGAACAAGATGCATCTATATTTACAATGTCCCTGATACCCCTGATACACTAATGTGTTGATGAGTGTTACACACCAAATTCCCACACTACTAGGTGTGAATTTGTCACACTTTAGTGAGGGAGTGTTTGTCATAATCCCTAGACATGTTAGGAGAGAAATTTATCATATGAAGGTCAAAATACTATGTGCACATATATTGTTCATTTTTATATAGAAAAGGAAATTAATTTAGTGTGAAAATCCACCTCACATTTAGTTTCCTAATCTCAAGGAGAAGTTGAGAATCTCATGGATGGTTGAGATATTTTCTCAAAACAATATCCTAATTTGATGTATCTTGAGAGATATTTCCTCCCTAAAATCCTTGAGAGATATTTTATCCCTAAAAATCCTTGAGAGATATTTTCTCCCCAAAAATCTTGGAGATTCCAATTTAGTGGATCTAGTGAGTGATTTCCTCCATGGTGGTTAATCCTCCAAATCCTATATAATGATGGCATTCAAAGGTGAAATGGGGAGAAAATATTTCAAAGTTTCAAACCTTTGATATTGGAGGAAGGAATCCATCATAGCATCACCATTTTGATCTTGGACTATTAGGCAAGGGTTGGACTGGAGAGCCTAGAGGAGTTGTTGCAACGTCAACCTTGGTTTGTAAGTACTTCACCATGTTTCTCCATTAATATAACTTGGCCTATTTCCTTCATATTTTTTTTTATACATGTATGTATATATATATATATATATATATACATATGCGGTTGCCTAATGATATATTGTAGGGGTATAAGGTGTTGTTATTTTATTTGTAGACTTTCTTCACGCAACTTGGACAACAAGGAAAAACATTGAAGATCAACTAGGAAAACCATCGAAAAGGAGTAAGTCACAATTATTTCTTCTATATTCTCTAACCATAGACATATAGAATAGATCTAAAGGAATGTTAGTTTCCATTTTTTTGTTTTTTTGTATTGGTTAATAGGGAAGTAGATATCCAATGGAGATTTCTTCTGTCTGTAGGGGAAATATTCCATAAAAAAAATCGGTGACTCCACTAGGGACCGATTTTTCTTGTTCCTAGGTTTATATCTGATATATATGGATATCGGTGGCCACGCACCTTTTCCAACTGGATCAAAACAGTTTTCTGACATTTTTGGCAATTTACTATTTTTAGCAGTTTTTACTTTCGGGGCCATTTTGAGGGCCTAAATGAAGGTTTTTCGGTATCGATCTCCTCAATGATATCTAAAGGAATTATTGAGCCCAAAAAATGAATCTCCTTTGTGATACCTTTCCAACGGGCTATCACACGCCTAAAACGGAGATCGTATGCAAAAGTTACGACCCCGAGAAGTTGATGTACTAGCTTACCCAAACGGGGCCCACATGACTTTTGGCGTTTCATCTCCTAGGGTTAGGTTTTTTAATGTATAGAGTTTTTGGAATTATTGATTATTGTAAACATGAATTCAAAGCCTCATTATAACCTGCTTCTTTTGAATGCACACTGTCGTCACATCTCTTCTCAGAGATAAGCCCCCACCATTCCAGCAAGCTTGTTTCCGCTGCATTTCACAGTTTCAGCTTATTTCATTATTGAATAGAAAACCAGTTTTACCGTATCTCTATTATTTTTTGTTAAGCACCTATTAATAATCTGTATTCATTTCTTTCTACACCTGTTAATACTCTGTCTCCATTGGGTTGAGGTTCCCCATTAGATGAGGAAATTTCTGCTGAATTTGGCCCCGGGTGAGCCACTTGCCTTGGTGCAGGAGTTGCCCTGCTTTGACAACTTGATAAAGCCAGATGCTTTGTTGTCAAGTGCCCTTGATATTTCTATCCAAAATCTGATCATTGGATGCCTGTTGTATGCAGTCGAGGTTGATCTTTGTTGGTGTCAGCTATTCTACTACTTCTGAGGTGTCCAATAATGGTGGGAAATAAGGGTAAAGGACATCCACGTTGAACACTGGGTGCAGGCCAAGGAAATGAGGAATGTTGAGCTCAAAATCATTATCCCCCATGACCTTGGTGATAGTGTACGGTCCATAACGGAGTGGGAGAAGCTTTCGATGGGGTCTTGTAAGGCGTTCTTTCTGCAAGTGCAACCAAACTCTGTCACCCACCTAAAACTTATGCGACACCTAATGTTGATCATGGCGTTGTTTGTACTTGTCATTGGACTTCTGTAGGATATCCTGAACCTGTTGGTGGATGTGTTGGATCCACTCAATGAACCAAGTGGCTTTGTCAGCTTCAGTTGGAGTAGGAGATGAGTCAGTCGAGGTGACCGCAAGGGGAAGTGCAACATCTATGGGACCCAATGGTTGGAATCCTAACCCCACTTGAAAGGGGTTGTGGCCGATTGAGCTATGGAAGGCTCAGTTGTAGCTATGCTGGACATAAGGAAGGCTCTCATCCCATGTGCGAGGGTTCTTTGAATTATACATGTGAAGGATATGCACAATCATTCAATTTACAACCTTAGTTTGGCCATCTGTCTAGGGGTGGAAGGCCGTGGATATGGTGAGCTTGGTGTCCAGCAGTGACCAGAGGCTCGAATAGATTGTGATGAGAAATCAACTATCCTGATCTGAGACAATGGTTTGTGGGATTCCAAAATGTACCCAGACTCATTCAAAGAATAGCTTGGCAGTGGCCTCTACTGGGATGTTCTTCTTGCAGGCAACCAGAATCGCCATCTTAGAAAAGAGATCAACAACAAAAAAAAAACAGTAATTTCCCCACTTGGTGGATGGGAGGCCTGACATGTAGTCCATTGAGATGGATTCCCATGGCCTGTCAGGAGTAGGAAGAGGGGTGTACAAGCCCTGTTTCTTAGTGGTCAGTTTGGAAATAGTGCAGGCAGTGCAGGACCTGATATACTTGTCGACCTCCTGTCGAAGTTTCAGCCAGTAGAAATGTTTCTGTAGCATCGCCATTGTCTTTTCAATGCTGAAGTGTCCTGCCACCCGACTATAGTGGGCTTCCCAGATCAGCTTCGCTTGCTCACTTGATGGAACACAGATATGGCCCAGATGACACAACAACCCATCCTGAAGATGGAAATTATCGACAACTGCATTTGCACCCAACATTTGGTAGGTGGTGGCGAAGTCAGGGTCTGTCTCATAGAGTTGGGGCCATCCAGATGTCTCATGGCCAAAAGATACTAGCACCGTGGTGAGTGTCGTGACTGGCAGTCTGCTGATGCAATTAGTGATGCGATTGGTGTTTCCTGTTTTATACTTGATGTTGAGGTGGAATTGCTGCAAGTATGTGGACAACTTTTGAAGGCGGTCATTTTGCAGTTTTCCCTATGTCTGGATGAACTGCAGTGGCTTATGATCAGTGTGGATGACAGTCTCCTTCCCAAGAATGTAATGTCTTCACTGGCGACATGCTTACATAATGGAGTACATTTCTTTGTCGTAAGTAGGGTACTTACGGACAATATCTGACAGTGTCTCACTATGATAGGCCACGGGGTGGCCGTGCTGAGTGGGAACGGCACCCACGGCATAGTCTGAAGCATCTGTCTCGATCTCAAAGGGATGTTGCAGGTCTGGTAGTGAAAGTACTGGGGCTAAGCACAAGCATTGCTTCAAATCATCGAACACTTGTTGTTGGGACCGGCCCCACGCAAATTTCACCTTACCACCACCCCTGTTTATTTGGCTGAGGGCCCATGTAATATGGGAGAAACCCAACACGAACCTGCAGTAGAAATTAGCAAGTCCCAAGAAGCTCTGAAGCTCAGTGAGTGTTGTTGGGGCTGGCCAGTCATGGATGACTTGGATCTTGGATGGATCCACATGTACGCCATGCTGATCAATGATGTAGCCAAGGTAATGGACCCTGTCCATGCTGAAGGATAATTTTTCCAGGTTGGCGTATAGCTTGTGCTGCCGCAGGGTGTGCAGAACCTACTGAATATGCTGCAAGTGTTCGTCCAAAGTCTTGTTGTAAATTAGAATGTCATCCAGATACACCACTACAAAAGTATTGGTGAATGGTCACAGGATATCATCCATCATCCTCATGAAAGTGGTTGGAGAATTTGTCAAACCAAAGGGCATGACCAACCATTCAAAAAGTCCTTCCTTTGACTTGAAGGTGGTCTTCCATACATCTATCTGTTCTATCGTGACCTGGTGGTAGCCAGACTTCAGATCAATCTTACTGAAGTATTTGACCCCCGTGAGTTGATCAAGGAGGTCATTGATTCGGGGAATCGGGTACCGGTTTCTGATAGTGATTTTATTCAGAGCCCGGTAATCAATACAGAGTTGCCAGGTTCCATCTTTCTTCTGTACCAGCACGATTGGGCTCCCGCAAGGTGATGAGCTAGGGAATATGTGCCCCTTGTGGAGAATTTCTTGGATGTATCTCTTGATCTCCTCATTCTCTAACAAAGAGCTACGATAGACTGGCCCATTGGGCAGCGGTGTGTCGGGTGTCAGATTGATGGGGTGCTTGACCTGGTAGTGCAGAGGTAACCCTGTAGGTGAGGAGAAGATATCTGAGTATTCTTCCATGACCTTATCTACTTGCTTCTGCTGTGTGGAGAGGTCGGTCGTAGAGACCCTAGATGTGGCTATGATATTTTGCTTATTCTGAGAGTGAATCACAAAGAAGACAAACTTCCCCATCTGAGAGATGACCTTCCTACATTGCTTAGCAGAGATCAAGGAAATAACACTAGGTGGGACTGCCTCAGGTATCCTGTACAATTTCCTGTTCAAAGTAATAATAACACTACGAGGCCTAGACTCATATACAGCATGATGTTTCCATAAATAAGGTTGGCCCAAAAGAACATCACAAAATTCAAGGGGAGCAACATCACACAATATCTCATTTTTGAAGGGCTTGATGCCATACGACAGTCAACACTGTTGGCCGACGTGGAGATCGCTTCCTTGGCAGAGCCATCCAATGGTGTAGGGTTGTGGGTGCGGCGTTGCTTGCAGGGCCAGCTGCTTGATGACCTCTTTTGAGACGAGGTTCTTCTGGATACCACTGTCAATGATGAAGTGCAGCGGGGTGGCTTTTACCCACATCTGTGAATGGAAGAGGTGCTCTCCTTCTTCTGGCTCGTCTGGTTCACTAGGTTGGATCTTGGTGGTAGCAACGGTGGCACTAGGTTCTACGTCAATGATCCATATTCCCCTTTCTAGTTCTGTCTCGAAGTCAGAATCTGCATCTGATTCATAGGCTTTCACTTCGGCCACCAGCGACTGCTTTGAGCGACAATCAGCAGTGTTATGCCAAGGGCTCTTATGGAAGTCACACCACTTCCCGGTATATTTCTTTGTCTTTCCGGTGTCCTTCTTTGATTGCAGCTTGTACTGGTTGTCTTGATAATGTCTATATTTTCTCTGTCCTTTTCTCGGTGGGTTGCGCCCGCCCTTTCCTGGATTTTGTTGTGAGGGGTTCCCAGGCCCAAATTACTGCGTCTTTTGTTTGAGATTCTGCTCGATTTTGACGGCATATCGGTAGGCCGTGCCCAAGGATGAGATGTCTAGAAATTCAATTTCAGTCTAGATGTATCTATGTAGAGCACCGCGATACTTGAGCACTAGATGTCGCTCTGAATCTTTGATACCCAACTTGGTGTGCAAGGTATAGAAGATATTTGTGAAATCTGGCACTGCTTGGTCTCTTTCTTTCCGTAGTGTGGTCCATTTGGTATACAGGTCGTCATAACTTCCGACAGGGTAGTATTGTTCCTTAATATCATCCCTGAAGGATTCCTAGGTGGCCGTGACTGAAAATAATGAGGTTTTCTCTGTTTCCTTTTGCTCACAGAAAGTTTCCCACCAATCGTTGACATGGGGAACGACTTTGAGGAGCGCAAAAGTAATCTTTTCTCTATTCCAAAATTTATGAACAGAAAAATACCCTTCTAGTAGATTCAACCACTTGTCTACAACATCTGCATCTATCTGACCTTCAAATATAGGAATATCAAATTTTATTCATACCTTGAAGGGGGTGTCACCTCCGTTCGAAGAAGATGCATTGTCTGTTGGTAGTCGCTGAAGGATTTGCACGAAACTATCCATCATCTCGTTCCTCTGTTGCATGAGGGATTCCTCAATCAATAGTTTGAAAGGATCTCTTGTCCCATCATATTTCTTTTCTCCTGCCATGGGAGGTCGCTTGGGCATGCGAGAGCTTCTATCCTCAAGAGAAACAAGATCGAGACCCAACTCTTTGTACTCCGACCTTGTTAGGGACATGCATTAGGACGACAAGGAGCAGACCTCTCTGATACCACTAATTCAGATTTTATGAGCAGAACGAAATGAATATAGATTATTAATAGGTGCTTAACACAAAATAACATAGATATAATAATACTGGTTTTCTATTCAATAACGAAATAAGCTAAAACTGTAAAATGCAGCGGAAACAAGCTTGCTGGAATGGTGGCGGCTTATCTCTGAGAAGAGATATGACGACAGTGCGCATTCATAAGAAGCAGGTTACAATGAGACTCTAAAGGCCTTTTTACAATAATAAAGAATTCCAAAAACCCTAGACATCCAAAAACCTAACCCTAGGAGATGAAACGCCAAAAGTCATGTGGGCCCCGTTTGGGTAAGCTAGTACATCAACTTCCCGGGGTCGTAACTTTTGCATACGATCTTCGTTTTAGGCGTGTGATAGCCTGTTGGAAAGGTATCACCAAGGAGATTAATTTTTGGGGCTCAATCATTCCTTTGGATATCATTTAGGAGATTGATACCGAAAAACCTTCATTTAGGCCCTCAAAATGGCCCTGGAACTAAAAATTGCTAAAAATTGTAAATTGCCAAAAATGTCAGAAAATTGTTTTGAGCCAGTTGGAAAAGGTGGGTGGCCACCGATATCCATATGGATCAATATCCTTTGAATATTAGTTGTCCTTTAATATTTTTCATTTTGATGCTTGTTTCTTGAACCCTTCCTACTTTCTGGTGAATTTGGGCAAACTTTGGAGTTGTTTCAACCACTCCCAGGCATCAACTCTCCCACACAATGGCCCACAGAGAATTGAAAACCCATATAAATGTTCCCTTCCAGTGTTCTAGGGAGTGTTGACCCCTTTTCAATGCCTTATCTGCCTCCTTACATGAGCATTGATATCCTTCCTTGGGAAGTTTTGGGCCCTTTTTGCCCTTGTTTTTTCATATTTTTCACTCATATATTTGCAGTAGATTCCTCTGAGCTTGGTTATGACTTTGTTTGATTAAAATAACTATAATAAAAAAAAAATATTTCCACCTTTAAGATTGCAAGTGCTTTGGTCAAGGTCTTTCTTACCAGTGGTTTGATCCTCATCACAAAGGTTCTGAAATCCCTGGTATCCTGATTTCAAACCTTATCTTGAACTTTTTTATTCTTTCTACTCATGTTTTAGGTATTCAAATAGTGATTTCTTTTCTTATTCACCATTTTGAGTCCTTGATTGAACTAGTTGTCTCATGCTTGATTTATTTCAGTTCTCATAAAACTTTTGAGTGAAATTTGTTTGGTTTCTTTTTTCTTCGTGTTCCTTTGTGTCAAAAATTGATTTCTTTCATTCTCATTGAAAGTTAGAAAGAAAGAAAAAAATCATTTGAAGAGATTTCATTGCATATATAATAAAACAAAGAAAGTTTTTTGCATTCTTAAGAATTTTGTTTTGGTACAGTTAGTCTTGCATTTGTTTTAGGATTTCAGATTTGTTTGATAGTTTGGCATCATACTTCTCTTAATTTAAGAGGAAAATTGAAAATTTGCATGATATTGATTTCTTGTTAGTAAGAAAATAACTCTTCCCCTTCTCTTATATATAATTCATCGAAAATAGACATTTTCATTTCATTATTTTTGAATTCTATTGGACTCAAGCCTCACACATCATTGGTTTCATCTCCGTGGACCTTTATAAGGAATGAAATCCATTAATAACAACTAGTGCACTAATAAAATCAACTAGACATTTTTTGGTTTATAATACACCAACAATAGCATAAGGTTAGAATCTTTGGACTAGGAAAAGTGAGTAAATTGTCCAATATTACTAAACAAGACTATAGAGAACTAAAGAGTGATCAAATCCAACTATCATATAGGAATATCTAGGAACCCCCTATAACATAGGGGATAAACATGAGGTCACGTGTGGAAGAGAAATGGATATTACCCCTCCAAATCTTGACCAATCGTAGTGGAAAGAGTGTATATTGGGGGTTTTTCTTGAGAAAATATTGGTTTTGATTTGGGCTTGATGCTTCAAGAATCCTGAATCCATTTGGGGTCCTTAGGAGTTCTACTGGTCCACTTAGATTCATTTCTCTTGAAGAGATTCAGACTTTGTTATCCTTCCCGTACGTTTGATCTTGACTGTCAATTGTACCCCCCAAGAGGTTGACTATGATTTGGTAACCTTAGTGGCATTTCCTAGGTATCTACAGAGGTGACTGTGGGATAATTCCCATGGTACTTGGGACAAATGTCGTATCACACCATTAGTTCCCTTGGAAGGTGACCCAACAAAGAGAGGGTTTCTTGCACCCATAAGGGTTGTTATGTGGAGATCGGGTGTAACTACTTCTCATATATTTGATGATGGATTGAAATACTATCTTTGGAGCAACCTTCTATATATTGTTTCTTGGTTGATTACCTGTAGATATTTTTTAGGGGTGTATTATTTTGGGTTTCATAGTTTTCCTTAAGGATTGTTATTTTAATTTCACCGTGGTCGATAAAAGGCTTTGAATATCTTGCATAATGAAAGGTTTGGATCCTGAATTCCAAGAACCTCAACATGACCCTTCTTACGAAGGAATGGTCAAAGAAAAAACTTCTAAAAAAGGGAGTATCTCCTAGAAGTGGCCAAAACATAGAAGAATCAATCACAAACTTCATGGAAGGCCTTGTATCTTACACAAATCCCCTTTTTACTAATCCAATCAACCCACTACACGTTGAACAATTGTCCACAAGATTTCTTGATACTTATTGTTCTTACTATTTATCGTCCAGTTCAACCACTAGGCCATTTTTTGGCATGAACCAATAGACATCTGGTTTTCTAGAGGGATTGGGAGTTTCACCTCCTCTATCCATAGCTCTTGTAGATGACCCTTCAAGAGCACAAATAATTATTGTTGGTGATTCTTCTTTACTGAGAACATCTGTGACTCGGGTTACTCTTACACAACCACTTGTGAGTATATATCCCTCTGCACATGGGTCAACTAATATTCCTACTTCTATAGTCCCACATATGCGCACACCAAGTTCTTTACTTGGTCATCCCATCGGTCATATGACCAGTAGTCAAGTCGTTCAAATAACCACATTTACACAAGCTACTCAACCCACATCTCCAAGTTTACAAATGGGGAGTTATTCTTTACATTTCATTGGAGGCCAATATTCAATGGGACACCAACCTTTATCTAGGGGGAAACCATCAATTGGAGGGTAATGTTTTGCTGGGGGGGAAACCTTGTTCATGGGAAAAAATCATGTGTGAAGGGAACATCAAAAAAACTGGGGGCAAATCACTCCTTCATGTCTTTCCATTCCAACTACTACTAGCATGTATCTTGGACAACCATAACTAAGAGTTGCAAATACTTTATGGGGCCAACCTAATTCAGAGGGAATTCCTCAATATGTAACTTTTCCCACTCAATCTATCAACCCCATGATTCCAACACAACAACCGCCTTAAGAACATTATATGGAAGGTCCATCGGGCCAACCAAAATACATGGGGGGACCGTCAGGTCAACTGTAGTACATGGGGGTTCCTCAGGTCAACCACAATGTATGGGGGGTCAACCAAAATATATGGGAGGACCATATAGTTTTTCCATCTCGACGCAACCTATATATGGTCCTGTTGGTGTTCCTATGTCACATGGTTACTGCCAATATCCACATGCTAACTGATAGCTTCCATTCTTGGATACATTAGATATTCCTGATCTTTCATGTTTGACCAATGATCCCATATTTCATGCCCTAGTTTTTCATCCAAACCCTGCCAAACTACCATCTGATATCCCAAAATTTGACGGGAAACCTAGAGAAGACCCTAATAACCACATAACTAATTTCCATTTTTGGTGTTCTTCGAATTCTTTGATGGATGACTCCATTTGTTTAAGAGTTTTCTCTAGAATTATCACAGGCTCAAAAGATAAATGGTATATCGAGTTATCATGACATTCCTTTGGTGACTTCAATACTTCATCTATGAATTTTTTGACATGTTTTCAGTTGTCAATTTGATATGAAACCAGTTAAAAGATTTTAACTTCTCTTAGGAAATCCACCTCCACTCACATATCTAATCATATTAATGAATGGAGGCAATGACGATGGTTGATTAAAGCCTCTATTCCAGACCAACACATGGTAGATTGGTTTACCAGGTCATTTTTTCCACCCATTGCTAGAGATGTCACCATGGGTGGTGTTTTCACTGAGGAGCAAGTGATTAGTTGTGCTCAATATTTTGACTTCTTGTATTCCTAGTTCGACATGCTTTGCAATCTCATACCTCATGCTCCCCACCCATTGAATGATATGTTGAGACCTACTTTGGAAACAAATGTTGATCACATGGTAGGCTCTGACACCAAAACTTCTCCCTCTCCTATGCAAACCTCTGAGGTGAATGTGATCCAATCCACTTCATATCAGCAACCTAGAGGTAAGAAGAAAAACAAGGGTAAATACAAGAATTCTTCTAACCGACAAGAGAGTATAAAAATTGTTGATACCCAATAGAAAAGGAAATCTAAGCTTCCTTGCATGATTTTTGCAGAGGACCACTACACAAAATACTTCCCTTATCATGAGGAAATCGCTAAATTTTTAAAAGGTACCTCCCAACCTGTAGTATTAACTAACCCTTTTGTGATTTAGCAACAAAAAATGGTTGCGCAAAATTCTTCTCCTCCGCAAAGGGGAAATGCAGGTCATCCTAACCATGAGGATGTTTTCTCAAGTGTTGCTCATGTATTTATGTGTAAGGATATGGTTACGATAATGACCAGAGATAAGACTTATGACACTCCTTCATATAATCATGCCAATGGAGGTGATACCAATAATACCTCCAGTTCCACTCCTCCTCCATATTCCTCCCCTCTTCAGATTGAGAGGCATATTGCTGAGTTAGTGTTTCACCCACCCAAGGGCACAATTCGAAACTTGTTTTTTCAATCCAAGTTCCCTTGCTTCTCAAAACTACAACATTTTTGTAGATTTGGCATAAGAACCTTGTTCTATGTCAACGCTTGAAGTTATACAATGTTGTCCAAGTTAATGTAGAAACCTATTATCCATTGGATTCGTGGATCTAGAGACATCAAATATGATTATATTAATCTAGACTATTTTAAACCAAGGCTCTCTCACCACCTTACATTCCAAATTCAAGCTATGGTTGGTGGTAAGAACATCCATTTCCTTATTTTGGATGAAGGATCTTCCACATGTGTCATGTATTTGTCTTGCAGGAGAGCCATTGTTTCTCTTGAACTTAACCAGTCTCCTACAACCCTTAAGGCATTTGATAAAAGTGGTTTCCAACCTTACAGACTCTTAAAATATTTCATTATGGAATTAAAGGGAAAATCCATTTTTGTCGACATTGAAGTGGTCGACATGCCCTTGGATTATAATTTATTTCTTGGTCACAACTGGTTGTATGTGATGACTATCATCACTTCTTCTATTTTTCACATTTTACAATTTACCCATCAAGAGAAACTTGTGACTGTTGACCAACTTGATTATTTCACTCCATATCTCCATACTTTCCCAGTGAATAATATCCCTTTCCTAGGATAATGTGATATTCAGTAGAAGAGTGCAGGGGTAGGTCTCGTCAAAGATTCCTCACTCATGGAATTTTTTCCCTTACCTCCCCCTAATCCCCCACATGAGGTTTCCATGTTAAATATTATTATGGATACGGTGCAATGATCCTATGAATCATTCAATCCTTGGATAGTTCCTATCCCATCTTCCATTGAAACATTAGGTGACATCATGTCACTTAGTCTTCCACAAGATCTAGTACCTAAACCTTCAATTCATCTACCTGTCTCACTTGATCCTCTTTCTTCCTCCCTCTCTGGAGAACCTACCCCTACTAGTATCTAGGAGCCTACACAAACACAAAAGAAGAGTCAGTGGAAGAACTGAAGCTTGGGGGGAATGTCTCCAGCCTCTTGAAATCATACTGAAGTTAAACTTCCAAATTATTATAATGATATTGGGGAAAAATTTCCAACCTATGAACACTATATTGGAAAAAAAAACTCACCAATAGGTATCAATCAATGTATAAACCTATGGAAATAATGTTGGGAAGAGGCCAATTCATGGGTATTATACCGAGCATAGTTTATTCTCATTTTCAAGATAAGTAAAAAATGAAACCAACCATGAGAAAACTTCTTGTTTCTGTGTCAAGATTGTTAAAAAATGAAACAAAGGATTTCCAACACAGTTTCATTCTCCATTTCAGGCTCGTTACAAAATGAAGTAGACTACGAGCATTGTTGTCCCTTGGTTATGGAAGGTTGTGAAGCTTAAGGAAAGAAATGCGGAGTGTGAACTACGTGGAAGACAAGTTGACTGAGATTGGGTCGAAGTGGCAAAAAGAGAAAAAAATATGAAGCGAAGTAAGAGAAAGCAAGTCATTGGATAGGGAGATCGAGGAAGACAGATCAACAAGGAATATGGGTCGTGGATGACTTAGCAAGTGGAAAAATCCACCAATGGATGCTTTGGAGCACCTCATGGGAAAGAAGGAAAGAGAGGTTGGCGAATCCCTGAAAACACAGGTCAGGTTGACCTAGGGTTTTAGACACCTAGGGATTTGGTATTTAGGGTTTTGACACCTAGGTTTTGACCTAAGGTTGTCTAAGAGATATTGTAATGTATAAATAAAGGTCTAGAGGACCTGGGATAGGGTCATTTGAGTTCGATTATGTATGATGAGTGATTGTTGTTATTGTTGAGAGAGAAGTATTGTGAGGTGAGAGAAGTCTTTTTTGTAAGATCTTCAGTTGGGTGTGAAGATCAACCCTGCAGCTAGGTGCACAGGGAGGGGAGAGAGGAAGAGAAAGAAATAGAGATTTGCAAGTTAAGAGTGCAGATAGAACTATATGATTTCATATAATATATTATAAAGCGTAGTGCTATGGACGTATCCCTAGGGAGAGGGTGAACCACGTATATCTTGTTGTTGTGTGTGATTGATGTTTTGTTCTTTTGATCTCTGATATACTATTAATGAAATATTGTGTTATATCTTAGATATAGTTTGCACAGTAGGCTTAATAAAGATAAAGACTAACTTGATCTGTGTTAGAGTGTTTCCCTGGATCCACTTTGAATTTCCTTTGGTTGTAGACACCTTTGTCCTGCAACCCCCTATAGCTACTTCAAGTGAGACTGCATCTTCTTTCTAGGTGTTGTTGAAAGGGCTAGTAGTTAGGGATTTTTGGTGCGTTGTTAGAACTAAACCCTGGGTCTGCCATTATGCCAACAAATGGTTCTGTTGTCGGGACCGAGATCTTATTGAGGGAATGTCAAGGTGGTTTCCATCAAAGACATAGATTATTATGTGGATAGAAGAACAACATAAGGACTTTGCTGAAGCCCAGAATAAGAACCATAATCTTAGTACAGAGGATTGGTTGGGAAGGTATATCTTTACTGATATACATGAGAGTTTCTTTGGAGGAATTCATAAGGAGCTATATGAGTGGCTAATAGGCTAGCCATATTAGCAGATACCCAGTTTGAAATCAGACTCAGGCCACCTATGGTTTGGATGTCGGCACTGATCAATAAGGTCAAGAGAGTTGATAACGTCATGTCAAGAGAAGTAGATCACTGGTTTGATAGTACCATTGGAGGTTACATTACTGAGTTTTCTATTGATAGAGTAGAATCATATAGCCAAGTAGAGAGATATTTCTTTAATGGACCGAGAGGAAACATTTTACATTTTCTAAAGTTGAAGATCAAGATGTTATTGCATGAGAAGAACATCCTGAAGATATAGTAGTGGGTTATATTGAAAAATCTATTTTTCAGGAATTCAGACAGCAACAATGATACAGAGGTCAGACACATGCGTAGTGGGAGAATTTTTAGAGAAGTTCCTCTGGTGAACTTGTTTGAGCAGAATCATGATCCTCTAGCATAGGAAGAAGGGTTCTATAGTGGAGAAGAAGAAGAGTTACTGAACGAGGAAAATTCAGAGTATGCTAGAGCAGAAGAAGGGACAACTGGAGATCCTCACCAAGAAGAGATAGAAACTTCAAGAACTACGCAGACTGTTGAATTAATTAATATTACACCTCTTGTTGTGTTAACAACATTAAGTAACCAGAGTAACCTAAGTTATCAGAGAAATCAGAGAACTGGTACAAGTGGTTCAATGCATACTCATTCAGGAACCCTAGGAATATCTATGGTAGATAAGATGAGGTTACCCACCTTTAGGTGAGATGGATCTAAAGATCATAATGAACATTATTTCTTATGCAAAGTTGTATGGAGTATTAAGAATGTCACCGATGAAGCTGTTAAGAGAGCTCAATTTAGTACTATCCTGAGAGACTGCGCACTGATATGGTACATGAAGTTCGTCCAGGGATTTGCACAACTAAAACCGCTGAACAATATCAAGATTGTGTTGATTGCAGAATTCAAGAAACCCAAGTCAGAGTCGCAGTGCATCACAGAGTTGAAAGAAATCAGGAAGAAAGTAGCTGAACATATTTGGGAGTTTGATCAGAGGTTTAAGACCATGACATGTCATTTGAGTTTTCAGATTCCAGACAAACATAATAAAGAATGGTTCATCTTTTCCCTCTTACAACACATCAGAGTCCCTCTAATGCAACATAAGATCTCTTCACAATATGAGGCATTGGAGATCGCTATGAAACTAGAATCAGACCCTATGGGAGAGTCCATCTCAGGCATGAGTCAAATTTTGAGTCAGCTAACTAGCTTATCACTGTAGGTTGAAGATATGAAGAAAGATAAGGGAAAAGATAAAAGAGAAGATATTTTGTGTATCATGTGCAAATAAGAAGGAAATGACAAGGAGAATTGTCCTCTATTTCATGAGTACTTGGCTTCAGGAGCCCTGAGCCCTTTGAAGTAGGTTACTCTACCTTGGTGTGAGGTATGTATAAATAGACATTGCCCTGGAGAATGCTATTACATGCAAAAATATGTCCAGACACCTACCAACCTTTACTTCACATTCTGTAAATTTGTGGGGCATGATGAGAAATATTTTAGGGCTTATGACCTCCTGCATGAAAGATCAAGAGACACATATAGAATTCAAGGCAAAGTACAACAAGAAGGAAATAATACGCAGTTTAACTCCCCAAGAAGAGGAAACTTCAACCCTCGTGGTGGATTCAGAGGAAGAGGATGAGGAGGAGGCATGGGCCGAGGTTGAGGTCAGATCATTTTTTATAACTGTACACAACCAGCTCACTTAGCAAGGGACTGTTAGAACCCTTGCACCACTTGCAGTTACTGCAACTCATTTGAACATGCCATAGAATATTGTCCTGTGTTGTTAGCCAAACTTCAAGAGAGACGAGGAGGGAACCAACAAGTACAACTAATCTTAGCAGAAACTCGCGGAGTGGATCCTAGAGTCACCATTATCACTAGAGGAGGCACTGCTACAAGATAAGACAGGATGAATCCAGGGAAGATTGCAGAAGAATCAGAAGTTAGAAGAGCTGTGGAGAAGACATGGGAGTTTGATCCAAATAAAGAGAAGAAACATTTGAAGAGGCAAGAAAAGAGTTTGGAAGAGATCAAGCTTCTTCATCAAAGGCACAACTAGAAGTGAGAGAATGTGGAATTCCCCTGGCCTTTGATCAGTATACTTCTCTCGACGAAGGAAAAGAGGTAAACAGACTTATGGAATTCTTGTGTACTTGAATTAATTTGATTAAGAATGAAAAATCCATACAAGAAATACAAAATTTGATTAGACAGTATGAGATACGAAGGGTAGATCCTCTACTGAATAAATTAGTACATCAACTATCCAAAAAGAGAAGGACAAATAAGGACCTACACCTTAATGCTCAAATTGGAGAATATGATATAGATTATGTGGTCCTCGACTTAGGGTCGGAGGTTAATGTTATGACAAAGCATACCTGGGCATTGATGGGAAAACCTAAGTTGATATATTCCCCTATCAAGCTTAGGATGGATAATCAGCAGGCAGTAAGCCCCTTTGGTAGGATGGAGCATGTAACTGTGGACATCAACGAGGTAATAACATTTGTGGAATCGAGGTGATTGAGATAGATGATGATAACTGTCCTTATCCTGCGTTGTTAGGAATTGATTGGGCTTTCAACAATTCCACTGTTATCGACTTAAATAAAATAAGAATGACATTCGAAGGTGATGGACTTAGGTTCATTTCACCTTTGGATCTTGATGAAGGTAGGAGATACACAGAACCCATCAGAGAGGAAGATCACACATATGAGCTAGAGAATATATATAATTTGACAGTAAGACAACAAGATTAAATTAACCCTACAACAGATGGGAACTTAAGTTGGCGAAGAGACAACACATGTTCATCGGACTTAGAAGAATAAATGGAGAACTGACAGAAAAAAATGTATGAATTTTCTCCGTGGAGATGTGCCAAATTAACCAGGGAAGTTCATTGGATTAGCATAGAAGTAAGCAACTTGCCCACATTTGATGGTTTAAATCATTTAGAAACTTTCTTGTCGAAATTTGAAGAAGTTGTACCAGTACAACAAAGATTGTTGGCACTGGATGAGGCTTTGAAAGCTACTCCAATAAGATGGTGGGGGACTCATAAAAGGAACATCAGGGACTAGATGCAATGCCACACTTTTATGACAGCACGATTTTCAGACAACATTGAAGGATGAAAAGTTAGATACATAGGTCAAATCAGTCTAAAGGACCATGTGCGAGGTTGCAAGGAGGCCTAGAGAAACATTACTCAAGAGCAGTGGGTGCATAAGTTCATCAATACTCTGGACACAACGCCTATCAATTGGTATCTTCAAGAAGAACTACACCTCACCACTTCAGATTGGTATGATATGACTTAGAACTTTGTAGCTACATTTTTATTTGAAATTCATTATCCCACGGTGGATCATGATTTGCAGGTTGTCAGACATAAAGTCTTTGAGGAGGCACCTAGCCTCCTTTTGGAGCATGAAGAGGATGAATGGACTGCACCTCTTCATAAACTGCAAGGATGTTACAATATCAATGCCGATGAATATGATGATCTTAGGAATGTGAACATCACAGAAACGAAAGGACAGAGAGACGTAGAAGGACCAGGACTCGAACTAACTTTCATTGGAAAATCGGTCGAAATTAAGAAAGTTAGTATTGGAACAGAGCAAGCACCTAAGCTTGCTAATGTTGGATATTACTGGGATGATGCCACCATTGATAAGATCATAGATTCACTGATATGAAGGGCATAAAAGGTCCCATCAGAGAGAAGAATATCCCCTTGAAACCATATGCAAGGCCAGTTAAGTAGATACCCTATAGATTGAATCCTAAATATAAGGAAAAAGTTAAGATTGAACTAGAGAGAATGTTGGAAGCAAGAATCATAGAACCTATGGAAGAGTCGGAATGGATTAGTCCTATGGTGGTACAAGATAAGAATACAGGAGAGATCATGATCTGTGTAGATCTCAGGAATATGAATGATGCATGTTTGCATGACCCATTCCCTACACCGTTTACAGATGAAGTATTAGATAATGTAGGAGGACATGAGGTATATTCCTTTACAGATGGATTTTCAATTTATCACTAGATCAGGATTGCCAAGGAAGATTGCCACAAGACCAAATTTTCAACAGAATGGGGTTCCTACTAGTACACAATGATGCCTTTCAGATTGAAGAATGCACTAGCCATGTTTTCCAAGGTGGTGGTCAAAGCATTCAAGGAGTTTCTACATAAATTTTTGGAAGCATATTTTGATGATTGGACTGATTTTAGACTATTGCAGAATCATATTGAATGTTTAAGACTAATGCTGGATAAGTGAAGGAAATGTCAGATTTCCCTGAATTTGAAGAAGTGCATCTTATTTTCACCCTTTGGAGTGTTGCTGGGCCATATTGTGTGTAAGCAGGGCTTGCTGGTAGACCCATCCAAGATTGCCATTATTGTTTATCTACCCCCTCCTACTTTAGTTAGACAACTGCGCACTGCACTGGGAAATACTAGATACTACAGGAAGTATATTAAGAGCTATGCATAGATTACAACACCCATGGAGGATCTTATGAATAAATATTGTTAGTTTCAATGGATGGAATAATGTCGGCAGAGCTTCAACACACTGAAATAGAAAATGGTTACTACACCTATTTTGGTTTCCCAAGATTGGAGCAAGGAATTTCATGTACACGCCGATGCTTCATCTATTTCACTAGGAGAAATGTTAGCATAACCTGGAGTAGGAGATATTGACCATATGTTATCCTTTTCTAGAAAGAAGCTATCTATAGCTGAGATAAACTACACTACCATTGAGAGAGAAGGTTTATCCATGGTGTATGCTCTGCAGAAGTTTTGACACTACATGTTGGGAGGACATTTTAAGATGTTCATTGATCACTCCGCGTTGAAATACCTAGTCAACAAGCCAGTGTTGGGGGGAAGATTATGCATATGGCTACTGTTATTCTAGGAATATGATTTTGAGATTGTGGTCAAGCCACGGGGAATGCACAAGGGACCTGATCATTTTTCTAGGTTGGAGCATGGAGAGGAACCTACTAGTTTGGAGGATACACTACTAGATGCACAATTGTTGTCCATTATAATGGATGATGACAACTTCACCGAGATAGTCCAGTTCCTGTCAATAGGAATGGCACCTAGTGAATATATAATCATCCAGAAGAAACAATTGGTAGTGTGTGCTGTAGATTTTTCACTTATAGTCAGACAACTATACAAGATGGGACCTGATGAGATCCTGAGGAGATGTGTTATGGAGGCAGAAAGACCATTGATTTTAGTAGAGGTGCATGAAGGCATCGTAGGAGGACACTATGTAGGGAAAGAAACAATGCAGAAGGTTCTAAGAGCTGGCCTCTGTTGGCCTACTTTACATAAAGATGCCAAGGAATATTATAAAGCTTGTGATGTATGTCAAAGAGTTGGGAAGCTTTCCCGAAGAGATGAGATTCCTTTAGCACCACAAGTGACTTTCCAGGCATTTGAGAAATGGACAATTGATTTCGTGGGACCTATAAACCCACCAGGGAAGTGCACAAGAGCTAGATACATCATCACTACGACAGATTATTTGACAATATGGACAGAAGAAAGAGAATTTAAGGACTGTAGTGAAACTAAAACTACGTGATTTACATTTGAGGATATCATAACCAGGTGTGGATGCCCGAAGACCCTAATAAGAGATCAAGGTACACACTTTATTAATAATACTATTGAATCTTTGACCCAAGAATTTGAAGTCCACCATCAGAAGAGTACTCCTTACCATCCACAAGCGAACAAGAAGGTCGAATATTTCAACAAGATCTTGGAGACAACGTCGATGAATATTTACAGTGTGAAAAGGGATAACTGAGATTTGAGAGTACCAACAGTGATATGGGCCTATAGAACTACTTGAAAGAAGCTAACAATGTAGTCTCCCTTTAAGTTGGTGTATGGCTTAGAAGCAATTGTCCCCATGGAATATTTGGTTCCTAGTCTCAAAATTGTAGCATTCATAGATATAGATGACATTGACGTTGTTCAAGAGAGGCTTGCGCAGTTGGTAGAACTAGAAGAAGATCAATTTATTGCAGGATTCCATCAGCAGGTACAAAAGGAATGGGAAAAGGCCTATCATGATAGACACATCAAGAAGAAATCTTTGAAGCAAGGAGATCTGGTATTGGTATATGATAGCAAGTTCATGAAGCATCCAGGGAAGTTTAGGATACATTGTCTTGGAACATATGAGGTTGCTTATGTTACAGAAGGAGAAGTTGCGCAGTTGAAGACATTGAATGGAGAATGGAAGGAATGTTTGGTTAATGGGAGCCTCTTGAAATTGTACTATGACAATCAACTACCTCGCAACTCTCAGTAGAAGCATGAGAAAAAGGGTCTACGTACCAGGTGCAATTGAAACTAGGTACCAGACACAGAAAAGACAGTCAGCACAAGGAAATAACGGTGGGACAGAGCAGAAAGCATAAGCTTCCCCGCAGTTTGAAGACGAAGAAAAATATAAGGTTCATACCTAAAGTGCCTCGGGATGAGTCACTTGTGGGTGTTGGGGGCTTGTTGGCCCTTGGTTATGGAAGGTTGTGAATATTAAGGAAAGAAGCGCGAAGTGTGAACTACATGGAAGACAAGTTGATTGAGATTGGGTCGAAGTGGACAAAAGAGGAGAAACGATGGAGCGAAGTAAGAGAAAGAAATCCTTTGGACATGGATATTGAGGAGGACAGATAAGGAAGGAAGATGGATCATGAATGAATCAGTAAGTGGAAAAATCCACCAATGGATGCTTTGGATAACCTCACAGGAAAGAAGGAAAGACAGGTTGGCGAAGCCTTGAAAATGTGGGTCAAGTTGACCTAGGGTTTTAGACACCTAGGGATTTGGTATTTAAGGTTTTGACACCTAGGTTTCAGCCTAAGGTTGTCTGAGAGGTATTGTAATGTATAAATAAAGGTCTAGAGGACCTGGAATCAGGTCATATGAGTTCGATTATGTATGATGAGTGATTGTTGTTATTGCTGAGAGAGAAGTATTGTGAGGTGAGAGAAGTCTGTGTTGTAAGATCTTCATCTGGGTGTGAAGATCAACCCTGCAGCTGGGTGCACAAGGAGGGTAGAGAGGAAGAGAAAGAAAGAGAGATTTTCAAGCTAAGAGTGCAGATAGAATTGTATGCTTTCATCTAATATATTATAAAGCACAGTTTTGTGGGCGTAGCCCTAGGGAGAGGGTGGATGATGTATATCTTGTTTTTGTGTGTGATTGATGTTGTGTTCTTCTGATCTCTGATATAATGTTAATGCAATATTGTGTTAGATCTGAGATATAGTTCGTGTAGTAGGCTTAAGAAAGATAAAGACTAACTTGATTTGTGTGAGAGTGTTTCCCTAGATCCACTTTGCGAATTTCCTCTGGTTGTAGACACCTGTGTCCTACAACCCCCTATAGCTACTTTGAGTGAGACTGCATCTACTTTGCAAGTGTTGCGGAAAGGGACAGTAGTTAGGGCTTGTTGGTTCATTGTTAGAACTAAACCCTGGGTCTACCCCTATGCCAACAAGAATACTTCATCATCCTTCGAGCTTGTTAAACCATAAATATTCATATGTTCAGTGGTAGTTTACCCCTTTTTCATCCTCATAAGACTAACTGTGAAAATGGTATAATCTAGTCAATCATGACTAGAAGAGTTCTCCCTTGAAGTGTTTTACACTTTTTTGAGCTTGGGGGACTAAATTTACGAAAAAGAACATCCATGGAGCCGTCTTTAATATCTTTTCGGACTCTCTAAAGATGAAAAGGCCATTTATTTTTCCTTCTTTTGACTCATAAAACATGCATTGAAGGACCCATACAAGAACTAACCCCTCCTTCTTCAGGTTCATTAAACATATGATGAGGGACCATCGAAGATGATCTATATAGAGAATATCTTATCCTCCTTAATATTTTAAAAAAAAAATTAGGTACTCACCAATCATGGTGGGGGGAAGAATTGAAGGAAGTGGGTCAACATTTTTGGAAAACATCATGGAAGTTGTTTGTTGTCACCCTTGAACAAGACACATGTTTGTGCCTTGTCTTACAGTTGGATAATCTTCTTTTCTCACACATGTTTTCATCTCATCTTATAGTTGGATAATCGGCTTGTCTCTGGGTCATACCAATTCCATGAGTCCTCTTACTCCTTAATCTCACCCGGAGAGTGCCTTTGTGATCGTTGCACTATGTTTTTGTCTATCTCTTAGTCGATTCAATGCTTCCAATTCATTTTTCATGCCTCAAAATGTTCAAGGGAAGTTTCACCTTAAACCAACCATTCTGTAGTATTACCATCTTTCATCCTCGTGTTAGTCCACACTCATTTGATCTATCATATTACATCACTTTCATGTGTCAATTTAGTGTCGATGATGGGGGATACATCATGGCCCTCCTTAGACAAGTCTTGTTGAGACCCAAAATTGACATCCCCATTACCCTATTATACTTTTCACCTATACCTTTTTGGCCTACCTAAATCTTGAGTGAATGACAAGAACACTACCAATTGCCAGTAATAAGGTCATAAGGTAAAGTATGGTCAATTCATGCATTTTGTGGTTTATTGAGTTAAGGAATTAAATATTTCATGTACTAATGCTCGATTTGTCATATGTGAATCTTTGAACTCTAGATGTATAGCGTTCATGTACCATCTCATCCATCCGATACCCGCGTGCCAAGACTGTTGTTGTCTGAATACAGTACCAAGCGCATCCAGTACTAAAATAACATCTGTTGCGATCTGGTACCAACACGCACTGTTATGATCCAGTACCAACGGCCACGCTCTGTCATGATCTGGTACCACATTTTGTTCCCTGTTGTGATCCAACACCATCTTCCTGTTACAATCTGGTACTAATATGGAAGAGCCTAATGCACTAAGTTAAGTGCCAGATCTTGCCTAAGTCAATTGGTGGATGTCTATTTGTTTTACCAAGGCTATGATAAGAACAGTTTGTTAATTTCCTCATCCTCATGCACTTCATGTCATGAGGATGAAGCTAAAGATGTAACCAAATGATTAAACTTAACAACTGATTGATTTGCAAATCACTTCACCTCCCTGTGTTTCATGATTTAGACTATTAAATAGTTGTGGCAAGGATGGTAGAAGGAGGAGGAGAATTAGCATATTGTCAATATGTGAAGCAACGTGTGATAGTACAGAACATATCTTGAGTGAAGATTAATGGAATGTCATTTTATCTCCATATTCTGATTATCTATGATTAAGTGTGAGTTGAGTTGTTAACGAAAGTTTTGATTTCATTTTTTAAAATGTAAGTGAGAATAATGTGTGTGTCAAAAGCAAGCTTCCTGTAGACTTCAATAGCTGACTTGTTGAAGCGGCAAGGGCCCACCGCCCAACAAAGGTCAACCTCTTTGTAGATTATCATTAGTATTTGTTTTCAGTAGTATAAACATTGAATTAGCTAAAGCTTTAACTCTGTTAGATGATAGAAATACAGATTAGATTAAGATTTCCATTCTATAATTGCTTAGAGATCTTTAATTGCTTTGTTTTTTCATATGCCCTATTTCTGTTCTCATGAATTTGATTTCCTTGAGTGATCATAGATGTTGGCAGCAATAGTCAAAACTAATTGGATAATAACTAGTGAAGTTCATTGTGAATCACAACAGAACCAACATATTGACTATTGAACTACCCATGCTATGGTTTGTTGATTGATGTGTGATTTCTTTTCAGAAGTGTGGATTGCATAGTTAGTTTTTCGGGTAAGATATCAAAGTTGATCTATCAAACCAATTCCATCTCATACTTTCATGTGCCATAATGGAATAGATAGCCTCTTTGTGAAAGACAACCAAAGTGCATTGTAGTTTGCTATTTTGATTTGTTTCCAGCACGCATAATCTAGTTTAATTCTATACTCGTGACATTAGAAATTACCTTTCTTACTGGTGTCTTGTAACTCTGTTGATTACGAATCCAAGATTGATAATTAATGAGTGCATTATACTAAACATATAAGTAGCACAACATTTTGGCACCATTGTCGAGGAGTTGCAAATGGTAGGAAGTAATTTTTAGCTTAGATTGTTTGCATAAATTTTAATGTTTTTAAAAGGTTGCTTGAGGGAGGAGGATAAAATGTTTAAGACATGAGTGAAGAGCCACACAGCCACTAGAGTGGGGTTCTCTAAAGCCAGGTTGCCTTCTTACCTTCTAGATAGAATTAGGATTTCAATTTAGCTAAAGAATCAAATTTCCATTTTATGCATAGATATAGAGATAACAAGGGTAGATTTGTAAGCTCCAAATATTCAAAAACAAGCCCCCCCACTAATCCAACTGACACTGGTGCAGGAAAAATTCCACCAAAAGAAAATTCAAGGGGAGCCAGTGAGGGTCCAGAAGGAGAACCTAAAATGGAAGAATTAGTATTGGGATAGGCAGAACGTGATTCTGTTGAACATTTAGGAGACACAGAAAATCCAGTTTCTGAACCATCCATCAGTAGAATGGAAGAAGAAGAAGGAAATGCAGCTACAGATACTGAAACCTTTGGGTTTCCAGTCTTGGATATTTACATAAATATCATCATGAAGAATATCCCATTATCATCGTTACCCACTTTCAGAGGTATGTCAACTGAAGATCCAAATTTATTTTTATTCAAATTTGACATATTATGTAGAAGCTATAACTACTCAGACAATGCCCAAAAACTTAATCTTTTTCCTGCTACAATGAAAGATTCAGCCTTAATATGGTTCATGAGCTTAGGAGAAAATACAATCCTTTCTTGGGATCAAATGAAAGACACATTTTTATGAAAATACCAAGACTATTGTAAGGATAATGGTAAAAATGAAAATTTTAAAATGCATCAAACATAAGATGAAATTCCTGAAGACTACTTAGAAAGGTTCTTATACAACTATCAAAATTCAAAACTATTCACCTCAGACCCAACTGTAGTAAGAAATATATTCTTGAAAGGTCTTAGGGATGATTGCATAGAATTTTTAAACTTGTTGAGTTTAGGAGATGTACACGAAGAACCTTTTTCAGAAATTGCAGATTATTGTAGGAGATATTGAAGAGGACAAGCTAAAACAGGCAAAGGACCAAGAGATCCTTTTAGCAGAAATGTAAAACAAAGTTCAGGGACTATCACCGGAACTGAGTTAGGAAACTTATTGGAAAACATTAAAACAGACATCTTGAGAACAATAAGTAACCAATTAGATACTCTAAAACTGAAAAAGAAACAAGAATAAGATGCTTTAGCAATATTTTGTCATAGATGTCGAAAGAAGCACAACAACGAGAAAGAATGCCCATTAAATGTCATAGAAATCAGCGGACTATGTACACTAGAACACCCCACATCTGAGTGTCTAACCTTGCTTGAACTACAAGCCATGTATAAGGGAGGAGGAGTCTCACAAGAACAGCCATACCCTTCTATAAGACCTTGGAGAGCCCAAAATCCCAATACATTTTATGATCCTAATACACAATATCAACAACAACAATGGGGTCCTTCCCCAATGGTTTATCCACAATGGACACCTTAGCAAACTCATCCTTGGCAACAAGGTTGGAAGGGACCTATGTATGGAAATCCCTCTTACCCTACATATCCATAGTACCCTGCAAACATTTCCTAATTACTACCTGGATTCAACCCACCACATATGCAAGCTTTACTCCCACCTCCTATACAACAACAATTTACAAACCCCTTTAATCCTAATCAGCAGTAGCAAGTACCTATAAATGCCAATCAACAACCACAAAACCAAGATTCCCACAACCCTCCAAGACGAACAACAATCCTTGCCCAGCCAGTCCCTAACCCCAATAATCGACCCACCCACCCTGTGCAAAATACAAAAGTTCAAACCTTTTCCCACTTATGAAATTCAACTACGATTAGAGAAAGTGGTAAACCAATCAGATCCTGTAGTAATAATCCAGGAAGAAAATGATAATCATTCTGAGGAAGAAAACACTCAAACCACCCCTACAGAAGAAGAGGCCTCTCCTCCTATCCCAATCACTTATCATTCTGTACGAGTACCCCAACAAATTAATCTCCCACCTTACCCCGAAAGACTATTAGTGAAGAAACCCGACCCACCCCTGAACAAAGATATAGAAGATGAATTACGAAATGTGTGCATAAAAATACCTCTGCTGCAAGCTATTAAAGATATCCCTATATACGCCAAAATTATAAGGGATATTTGCATTAAGAAACCAGGAAGGAAGAAGAAGGAACCTCCTCTTGTTCAGGTAGTGGGACAATTATCTGAATTTATGTCTGAAATTCCATACAAATATAATGACCCTGGAAACCCAGTTGTCACTGTTGAAATTAATGGTATTTTTCTACCAAACACACTCATTGATTTGGGTACAACTATTAATGTAATGCCTTTTGACACTATGAAAAAGATCCAAATCAACTAGTTAAGACCAACCCAAACCATGATCGAGTTGGGAGATAAGTCAGTCATTAGCCCTGCATGAAGTCTAGATGATGTCATAGTCACTCTAGCTTCTTGGGAATATCCAATAGACTTTTTAGTCATCTATTCTAAATCATCCTCCAAACTAGGACACCCTGTGGTCCTTGGCCACCCTTGGATGGCCACAATAGATGCCTTTATCAACTGTCATTCTGGTGAGATGACTATATCCAATGGCACACAGCCAAAAACTTGTCCTCTTCCCTCCTGCCCAACCGACACAGGAAATACCTATTTGGTTAGAAAACCCTTATGGAGAGGAATATTGCATCAGACCTTTGTTAACACTTGAACAAGTAAGAGGAATACAAGAACAATCAGATGAACAAGTCTTAATCTTATTTTTGGCTAACACAAATTGCATTGAATACCCAAGGTCTTTTGCAGAATTGTCACATATTTTTAGTTCCGAATTTCAACAAACTTGGCACCCTGATATCACTCAATTATACACTTTATCACCAACCTCCTCAGATAAGGAAGAAACTACTGAACTTGTTGAGATTATCCCAGGAAAACCTTTGTATATCAACTCTAGTTTGGAACCAAAACAAAAGACACAAGTGATTGAAAATCTCCAAAGACAATTTGATGCCTTTGCATGGGATTATGCAGACATGAAAGGCATTCACCCTGACATATGCACACATCATATCTTCACTAATGACCAAATTAGACCAGTTAAACAACCTCAACAAAGGATGAATCCAGCCCTTAAAGATATTGTAAAAGAAGAATTGCAAAAACTCCTTCGAACCAATCTCATATACCCCATTTTAGATAGTCAATGGGTATCTCCACTTGTCATAGTTCCCAAGAAAAATGGTAAGTGGAGGATATGTGTAGACTTCCGAGAGTTAAACAAAGCCACCCATAGGGATTACTTTCCCTTACCATTTATTGATCAGGTGCTGGATACCCTATCCGGAAAGAAGTATTTTTCGTTTTTGGATGGGTTTAGTGGTTACAACTAGATACAAATAGCACCACAAGACCAGGAGAAGACCACTTTTACCTTCCCTTGGGGCACATATTCTTATAGGGTGCTCCCTTTCGGACTTTGCAATGCCCCAACCACTTTTCAAAGAGCTGTCCTAGCCATTTTCTCTGACTTGACCAATGATTGTGTGGAAGTCTACATGGATGACTTTACAGTCCATGGACAAGACTTCCAGGAAGCATTGGCTAGTTTATAAAAAGTCTTGATTAGGTGTAAGGAAACTAACCTTTCCTTAAGTAATGAAAAATAAAAAATGATGCTCACTGAAGGTATTGTTTTAGGACATCACATTTCTCATTCTGGCATGAGAGTTGATCTGGAAAAAATTTATATCATCACACAAATCAGAATACCTTCCTCACAAAAGGAAGTCTATATCTTTTTAGGACATGCTGGCTACTATAGAAGATTCATTCTGAATTTTACAATCCTAGCTACCCCTTTATTTGAATTATTATCTAAAGAAGATGAATTTAAGTGGGATGATGAATGCCAAATATATTTTGAAATTCTAAAACAGAAATTGTCAACTACCCCTGTATTAAGAGGACCAAATTGGTCCCTTCCCTTTCATATCTGTATCAATGCCTCAGACACATCCCTTGGGGTAGTCCTTGGACAAAGAGAAAATCAAGTGCCCTATGCTATTTACTTTGTCAGTAAAAATCTGTCTCTAGCCGAAGTTAATTATACAGTCACAGAAAAAGAATTGTTAGTTGTAGTCCATGCTATCAATAAATTTAGACACTATATTACAGGATATCAAGCTTTTGTACACATTGATCATTCATCCATCCGATTCTTAATGAGCAAACCTATAACAAATCCTAGAGTTACACGATGGATTTTATTATTACAAGAGTTTAATATCAACATTATTGATAGGCCTGGTAAATATAATCTTGTGGCTGATTTCTTATCTAGAATGATTCATCTGGGAGATAATGCACCAGTAGAAGATACCTTTCCTGATGAAAATTTATTTGTTATTTCTACATTCACTTTGTGGTATGCAGATGTCGCTAACTATCTTGTGACAGGGAAGATGCCTCAGAAATTGTCTCCTAGAGAAAAAATGAAAGTAATTCAACTAAGTCCAAATTACATGTGGCATGATGATTGCCTCTACAAAACATGACTAGATTTGGTGATCAAGAGATGTGTAAGGGAAGATAAAATTCATGATATTTTACAAGCCTGCCATGATGGCCCTTGTGGAGGACACTTCACAGACAAAAGGACTGCTTACAAAGTTCTACAATCAGGTTACTACTGGCCCCATATTTTCAGAGATGCTAAAACCTATGTATCCAATTGTTATGAATGTCAATGAATGGGTAAGCCTACTGCACGAGATCAAATGGCACTTCAAGCCCAAGTAGTAATTGAACCATTTGAGAAATGGGCATTAGATTTTGTAGGGCCCATTAACCCTACATCTAAAAAGAAAAAGTATATACTTGTATGCACTGACTATGTGACTAAATTGGTTGAAGTAAAGGCTTTATCGGTTGCAAGTGAACAATCAGTGGTAGATTTCCTTTCTAATGATATATTTACTAGATGTGGTGTACCGCGAGAAATTGTGACTAATCAGGGAACTCAATTTACCTCTCATATAGTCAAAGTTGTTATAGAACAATACCAAATCAAACACAGGAAATCTACACCCTATCATCCACAAGAAAATGGACAAGTAGAATCGACCAACAAAGTTATTGAGTCCATTCTTACCAAAACATTATAGCTGCACCACAAGGATTGGGCTGACAGATTATTAGAAGCCTTATGGGCTTATAGAATCACCTGGAGGAATACAACAGGACATACACTCTATGAGTTAGTGTATGGGAAGTAGGTGCTTCTCCCTATAGAATTTCAGATCAAAACTTTCAGGACTATAGTACAAGTTGGCATGAACTTGGATGAAGCCCAACAACAAAGACTCTTGTAGCTTAATGCATTGGATGAAACCAGGCAGGAATCACTTCAAAGGACTACCCTCATTCAAGAACAGAGAACAAAATGGCATGACAAGTATCTCAAAAAGAAAAATTTTCAACAAGGAGATTGGGCCCTATTGTATGACAGCAGATTCAAGAACTTTAAAGGTAAGTTAACCACCCGTTGGATGGGACCTTACTAAATTGACACTATCTACGATAATGGTTCAATCAGGATAAAGACAATTGATGAAAAACATACACCACTACTTGTGAATGGTCACCGGTTGCGATTTTCCAACAAACCTCTATCAAAAGAAGAATTCCTGACTCGTATATTACAAAATTCATACATGCAAATGATCAGTAAGGAAGGAGGTCCTCCTATTAACCCACATTGATTGATTGGTTTATTTGAAACTTTTTGTACATAGGTGTGGATTGAATTTTGTTAATAAGCTGAAGGTAACAAAAGACTCTTACCTCCTTTTGTTTTAATTTCGCAAATTTTATTTTCTTTTGTAAGAAAATTTTTATAATCTATTTGATCCTTCATGAACTTGCTAAACATCAGTTGTAGGCATCAACAATATTTGGTTCTGTTTTGGTACCAGAAATCCTGTTCTAGTCTAGTACTAGTCCGGTACCAGTCTGATACCCGAGTCTGTCCTTCTACAGTGCTATCAAGACATATTACCTAACTGAAAAAGCATATTTCAAAATCTTACGTATGAATCCATGCAACAACCACTTAAGGTGGAACCACAAAGCCAAATGCAGTACCAAATGGCAACCCTCCTGTTGACAACTAAAGGGAAGTATTTTAATTTCTTTTGGTTATGTTGTTGAGAAGTATTTTAATTTATTTTGGTTCTATTGATAAGAAGAACTTTAAATTCTTTTGGTTATGTTGCTTAAAAAGAGGAACACAATTTTTACCTATGATTGCTCAAAGAACCATAATCCACTTCAAAGACTAGAAGTTGCCTTTACCCAGTATTTCGGCATGATTAAAAAATATATATATTAGCCTATAAACAACTATCTCACCCTAACCTGACTTCAATAGTATTCATTGGATTATCTTATTAAAGAGTAACATATGAGTATATGAACACTCTCTACCATGGGCACACTACCAAAAGATTTATGGCAGAGGATGTACCAATACCCTAAGGAAACTTTAGGTCATTCTCTTATGGACAACTTCAGACAAACTTATACATCTGGATCACTCTAAAGAAATAATGTGCACAAAAGTTTATTTTTCCTTCAGACAAATCTTTAACAGACAAACAAAAGAATAGAATATGTCTTCCAACCCAATACCATCCCACCTTGTAAAAAGGTTTTCAGACGAGCCTCCCCTGTCACCATGAAAAACACTCTTTAATACAAACCAAAACAAGTGAATATGAACAAGAAGCCTTTGATGGAAAAAGGGTTTAAGAGACTAACCCGTCGGGATACTGAACATGTTGTCTTGCAGCGGGTACCAGTCTGTGGTATGACTAGGAAAGACTATCAGGGTACTGAACATGCCTGTTGGCAATGAGGCATTTTGCCTGGGGAAGGCACCTCTCACTAATTATCACAACTACCCCACCGGAGTACTGAACAGGCTTGTTGGTAGTGGGTTCTGGTTGAAAAATGTCTCATCTATACTTGTCTGATAGAAAAATCCACTTTTTTCCATCTAAAACAAAAAGAGTAAAGGTCATTATTGGCTTTCATGAGATACCAAACTCTAGATGAATCAGCAACATAATTTCTCTAAGCAAATGTCCATTTGAGAATCACCTTAAGTCAACCTACCGATCTGACATCTAAAGACTACACTATCTAAGAAGGAAACTTCTTAAGAGTGGAGCCCTAACTAGGGAGTCTAATCTACTTATATTGTGAAATTTATCTTTAAACCAATGATAGTAAATCTTTGAAGCAAGTTAGGTGGGATCTGTTCTTTTGGAAAATAT
>ML779728.1:2599318-2614613 GCA_009831015.1 Picea engelmannii
TATATATATATTCCCCTGTTTCACTATTGAATGCTACTTCTTTCAATAATCCATTCAAAGAAGGGAAATTTCATTTTTGGCATGAGATTCAAACATATATGTATTCCCCTATTTCATTGTTGAATGGTACCTCTGTCAATAATCCATTACAAAAGGGGCAATTTCATTTTTGGCATGAGATCATATGATAAGTGATAAGCTGTACTTCTAAAATTGGATTGATTTCTTTTACTCTTGTCATCTTTTCTCCATTATGATATCAAATGTTGAATCTTCTTGCCTATAGATATACAACATCTTCGGCATGGGGGAAGGTCAAAGAGCCCCTTCAAAACTCTTTTCCAGACTTACATGATCACCCTGCAAAACCAAATACAAAAGAAGATAAGCACATCAGAAGTACAAGACATTCCCGTACCAAGTTTTCAAGAAGCTTCAGTCTAAAAGGATGAATTTTGACAATTTACAAGAAGTCACACATGCTATGGGTATCACTCATACAAAGGTGAAAGCAAAGGTAACATGGTATTTATTTTCCTATGCTCATAAAACTACAATAAATATGAAAAACTATACTAGATCTTGGGACCTTAGTATTAAACCCATGAGCCTATCCCTCATACCCATATGCCTAAACCTAATTAATCCTCTCATAGCTCTTGAACATGGTTAAAGGAAAAAATCATATCAAAATATGAAACATGCATAGCAATGATAAGCCACGAATATATTTCGTCCTCAAGCAAATTCATGAACCTATCTTATACCATGAACCATGATCCAACATTACTTTCACCACCTAAACGTCCAATCACCTATCCCAAAATCATTCCTTGAACACCTGACGTATTATCCTCATCATTACAGTAATGGGTAGAAATTAAATGGCTTATCTGGTGGCGAAGCCATCCAGATAAGCCTCATTTGGTCATAATTTTTCCTTACAACACCCTCACTTAAACTTACCATTCGCAACACCATCACCATACTTCCCCCTGTCGTGAGATTTTCTCTAGTCCCGAGCCTACTCCTTTCCGGTACCAAACCCTTCATCAATTAACTAAACCCTTTTGCTACAGCCAGATCCTTTTCTCAACTTATAATGATGGTTGTTACTAGACATGAACTAGTTTTCCAAATTTATAGGGAAACCGAGGAGTACCAATTATGTCAAGAAAAATATGCTAGATTGGGGTGGATACCGTTTCTAGAAAAATTTACAGGTTGGCACGAGAAGATTTCTCAGGAATTTATACAGAGCTATGATGGAGAGAGTGTACATATAGGAAATCTACAACTGATAATCAATGAAGCGACCTTAAGGGAGGTCACAGGACTACCAAGTAGGGGAGATAAATACTTCAAAGGGGTAGGAATTAACAAAGAAATGTGTCAACAATTCTTGAAGGCTGGTCATCAACACCCTGACTGGAAGAAGGGGATCCCTCGGAGCTACATCAAAGAAGAATACCATCCAATGATTACCAGTCTTCAACGATTTGTCACCTGTGAACGAAGGTATGCCATGACCTTCATCTATCATCTTAGGCTCCTATTACATTTTGAAGGAGGCACTGAAATCAATTTTCCATATTTTCTATGGATGAGTTTGAATAAAATGGTAAGAGGTGTTAAATCCATCTCCAAAGTAGAGAAGACTAGCATTTACCATCAAGGTCTCATTAAAATTCTAGTTTTACATGAGCTTAGGAAACAAAGGATTAGTTGGAAAACCCTTATCACACAACACCTTCCCACAGAAAACAAATCTGTGGAAGAAACCCAACATGCTCCAAACAAAAGTACGGAACCCCAAAAGAAAAAGAACAACAAGGATAAGAAAACTCCACCATCATTTAGGGCAGTGAGCCAACATGAAAAGGCAGGGTCCTCTTCCACAGACAACAAGACTTCTAAAAGCTCCGAATCAAAAGGAAAAAACAAATTAGTTGAGGAGATTTCAATGGTGGTAGTTGATAAAGAGGGCCATCAGAAAAAAATGATGAAGAAAGGGAAGCATATCTCAAAAACTAAAAGTAAACAGTATGTGGCACAACCCCCTGTCACCATTTCACAATTAGAGAAGAAGAAAAGGAAGCCCTTGAGAATCCCTGATCCGGTACCTCCTTGTAAAAGAACTATGAGGAGCATGGAAAGGAAAGGAAAAACAATATTCAGTCCTCATACACCATAAGATCCAATCGACCTTACTTCCCCTTCTGAGGATTTACCAATCCAAGATGACATCCCTAGTTTGACCGAGGAGCAAGACACTATTACTTTATGTGGGATGAGAGAGGAAGTCAAGGAAATGGAGTGCATCCAACCAATAATGATGGAGTCAACAAATACTTTGACAAAAGAACAAATGAGGAAAAGGATTGGGGAATTGCAAAAACAAAATCAGGAACTCCAACAGGAAGTGAAGGAATATCAACTCTTGGATAGATATATCAAGAAAGAAAATGAGAAATTGAAAGAAACCAACCAAAAAATTCAACACGACCATGAAGAGACTTCTAACAAGCTCAAGAAGGTATTACGACTCCTACGATACGTTAGGGTCATCAAAAGGGAGCTGAGAGAAGAGGCTTCAACCATCAATATCATTGATCCACCAAAGTAAAGAACACAGTCTCAAGTTTTGCAAAATTTTGGGTTTTGTTTTCAGTTGCATGAGGACATGCAATGATTTTGGCATGGGGGAATGTTGAGACCCGAAATTGACATCCCCATTACCCTATTATACTCTTCACCTATACCTTTTTGGCCTACCTAAAACTTGAGTGAATGACAAGAACACTACCAATTGCCAGTAATAAGGTCATAAGGTAAAGTATGGTCAATTCATGCATTTTGTGGTTTATTGAGTTAAGGAATTAAATACTTCATTTACTAATGCTCGATTTTTCATATGTGAATCTTTGACCTCTATATGTCTAGCGTTCCTGTACCATCTCATCCATCCAGTACCTGCGTGCCAAGAATGTTGTTGTCTGAATCTGGTACCAAGCGGATCCAGTACTAAAATAGCATCTGTTGCGATCCGGTACCAACACACACTGTTATGATCCGGTACCAATGGCCATGCTCTGTCATGATCTAGTACCACCTTTTGCACCCTGTCATGATCCAGTACCATCTTCCTATTACGATCCGTTACTAATATGGAAGAGCCTAATGCACTAAGTTAAGTGCCAGATCTCGCCTAAGTCAATTGGTGGACGTCTATTTGTTTTAGCAAGGCTATGATAAGAAAAGTTTGTTAATTGCCTCATCCTCATGCACTTCGTGTCATGAGGATGAAGATAAATATATAACCAAATGATTAAACTTAACAACTGATTGATTTGAAAATCACTTCACCTCCTTGTGTTTCACGATTTAGACGATTAAATAGTCGTGGCAAGGATGGTAGAAGGAGGAGGAGAATTAGCATATTGTCAATATGTGAAGCAACATGTGATAGTACATAACATATCTTGAGTGAAGATTAATGGAATGTCATTTTATATCCATATTCTGATTATCTATGATTGAGTGTGAGTTGAGTTGTTAATGAAAGTTTTGATTTCATGTTTTGAAATGTGAGTGAGAATAATGTGTGTGTCGAAAGCAAGCTTCTTGTAGACTTCAATAGCTGACCTGTTGAAGCGGAAAGGGCCCATCGCCCAACAAAGGTCAACCTCTTTGTATATTAGCATTAGTATTTGTTTTCATTAGTATAAACATTGAATTAGCTAAAGCTTTAATTCTATTAGATGATAGCAGTACAGATTAGATTAAGATTTTCATTCTATAATTTCTTAGAGATCTTTAATTGCTCTGTTTTTGCATATGCCCTATTTCTGTTCTCATGAATTTGATTTCCTTGAGTGATCATAGATGTTGGCAACAATATTAAAAAATACTTGGATAAGAACTAGTGAAGTTCATTGTGAACCACAACAGAACCAACATATTGACTATTGAACTACCCATGCTATTGCTTGTTGATTGATGTGTGATTTCTTTTCAGAAGTGTGGATTGCATAGTTAGTTTTCCGGGTCAGATATCAGAGTTGATCTATCAAACCAATTCCATATCATACTTGCATGTTCCATAATGGAATAGATATCCTCTCTGTGAAAGACAATTGAAGTGCATTGCAGTTTGTTATTTTGATTTGTTTCCAGCATGCATAATCTAGTTTAATTCTATACTCATGACATTACAAATTACCTTTCTTACTGGTGTCTTGTAACTCTGTTGATTACAAATCCCGTATTGATAATTAATGAGTGCATTATACTAAATATATAAGTAGCACAACAAGTCTATTCATGTCGAATTCAACACATTATCCATGAATTATAGTTAGAAACCAATTAGTACCTTGGAGCATGCATGCCTCAATGGCAAGTTTCCTCGCCTTTGATGGTAGGTTTACACCATTGGCCTCTACTCAAATGAATCCACATATTTTCAACTTCAGCTCATTTATTTACATTTGTTGGAATGTACTAGGGTACCTTGGGAGTCATTTTCCTTGGTGATTTCCCTCACACTTGTTAATGGTACACATTAATGATCAGTAATCAAATAGTTTCTACCATGTTCAAAATCAAGTCATCTATTCACATGTTATAATTGTACTATTTTGGGATGAGGATGATGACCCTAGGTTGGGTGCTCACTCTATTATGTGCTTTACCTAGGATACGATGGATATTATTTGAGTATTTTTGGGATTCCAGTACACTCACCTTACTGGAAACCCCACTAATATATATAATGTCACATAGATCCACTATGTATTGATATGTGGATATGTTTTTGTCATATCATGGCTCCACTATGTATTCTTTTGTGGTTACTATCAAATCATGTCGTGGAGGTATGGATCCACATTGTATCTCGGGTGGACATATCCTTAGTCAATGATTTCATTGATCCACAATGTATTGGTCAATATACATTCTTTGAGTCAGTTTACTCCAAGCATAGGCATTCTTGCCTCGGGGATGATATACATATATTGTTTGATGTTTGTTTTCATATTCCTCTAGGCTCTCCTACTCCAGTCCCTTGATGCACATGTTTTTTTAAAGTGTTTTGGCCATCATCTTCTCTTCTGACCTCACACTTTAGGGGGCATCTGTTACACACCAAATTCCCATACTAATAACTGTGGATTTGTCACACTTTAGTGAGGAAGTGTTTGTCATAATCCCTAGACATGTTAGGAGATAACTTTATAATATGACATTCAAAATACTATGTTCACATATATTATTCATTTTTATGGAAAAAAGGAAATTAATTTAGTGTGAGATTCCACCTCACATTTAGTTTCCTAATCTTAAGGAGAAGTTGAGAATATCATTGATGGTTGAGACATTTTCTCAAACCAATATCATAATTTGATGGATATTGAGAGATATTTCATCCCTAAAATCCTTGAGATATATTTTCTCCCTAAAAACCATTGAGAAATATTTTCTCCCCAAAAATCTTGGAGATCCTAATTTAGTGGATCTAGTGAGTGATTTCCTCCATGGTGGTTAAGCCTCCAAATCCTATATAATGAGGTAATTCCAAAGTGAAAAGGGGAGAAAATATTTCAGAGTGTCAAAACTTTGATCTTGGAGGAAGGAATCCATCATAGCATCACCATTCTGATATTAGACTATTAGGTGACGTCTGGAATAGAGAGCTTGGAGGATCTGTTGCAGCATCAACCTTGGTTTGTAAGTACTTTACCATGTTTCTCCATTAATATAACTTGGCCTATTTCCTTCATATTGTTGTTTATACATGTATGTCTATATAGATATATATTCTCTTGTCTAATGATGTATTGTAGGAGTATAAGGTGTTGTTTTTTTCTTTGCAGACTTTATTCATCTTGATCATAGCCTGGAAAACTAGAAAAAAGATTGGAAATCAACGAGGACAACCATTGAAAAGGAGTAAGTCACACTTCTTTCTTCTATATTCTCTACCCATATACATATAGAATAGATATAAAAGAATGTTCTTGTCCATCTGTTTGTTTTTTTGTCTTGGTCAATAGGGGTCTAGATATTCAAGGGAGACTTCACTTGTCCATAGGGGAAATATTCCCTAAAAATGGGGGGTCATCATTCACTTAGGTTGAAATCCTATCAACCTCCCTAGTATATTCCATCATAGACCTTAAGTATATTGCCCCCAACAAATTATGAGCTTTCACATGTACTCTTACTTGTTGGATATGATGTGAATGCACAATCAATATCCCTATATGGCTTGGGATTGGTAGCCAACATATCCTCCCATTCATATCTATTGCAATGTTCTTTGGAATAAAAAATATAGGATAGAGTACCATAGGAATAATTTCTTTGAACCACTCTACGAGATTATATTCCACTCACCCACCCCTTGTATAAACAATAAATCTCTAACTATAGGTCATAAAATTGGGAATTGGTACCTCATGGAGCACAAAACGTAGATAAGGGTATATAGATCTACCAAAGATCCCCATTTTCTCTCAAGATTTTTTCCTGATATATTATTTCCCCAAGATATCGCATATCAAACTGTGATCCATGGAGTTAGTGAAGCACTATATCATGATACGTGGGATATCTAGCCCATGTTACCATTGTGCATCAGATCATACTCATTCAGGAGAATCAAGAAGGCCCAACCTGAAGTAGATATGATGTTTTCATTCCACTTCCAAGAATAAATGTTGTAGAGACATGATCCCAACAATGTGGTCAAACAACATTGCAACAAGTATAAACACACTTGGGAGTACACTTCAATTGCCTAGGAAGAGGAAGAGGTCCATTGTGGTGCCCAGACCTGTGATGAAGTTATTTATAGGAGGTAGGGAAAACCCTGGTTAGAATATCATATCAGGAGAAATCCCATGAAGAAGAACAAAAATGAGATAAAGAAGAGGCGATAACAAAATAAGCTTTTGCAACAACATATACACTTTTCAGATCGACAGAGGAAGAAGAAACAATGGAAGACAAGAAAATAAGAAAGAAATAAAATGTCAAGAAAAATAAAGAGAACGCCACCAAAAAAAAATAAAGATCGAGGAGGCCAATGCCAACGTAGAAGTTGATGTTGTAGCAATAGTAACCGTGGTAGTAGAATAAGTAGAAGTGAAGGCAGTGACTAAGAAAGAAGTGGTTAAAAAGGAAATTGTTGATAATAAGAAGAAGCTAAAACATAAGAGAAAATAGTAGCAACATAACAAAGAGAAGCAGATGAATCTACAACTAAAGTAGCTAAATAAGAGAAATGAAAAAGGAATGAAGAGGCTCTAAAAAATGATTCCTATCCTATGGAAACTGTTGTCCTGAAAACATTAGAAAAATTTCCCAATAGTCACCTTGAATTCGGTGGAATGGAATTGGGAATTCGTACACCTTACAAGCCCAACAAAGTCGCAAAGTTGAAGAAGTTCAAATTTGACAAAGCCACTGGTAGAATTGTACAACAATAGGTCAGGAAAGTTCTAGTCACCAGAGGAAATCTATTATCAGTCCTTGCAGAGAATACATGGGTAGAGGATGTTAGTAAAGACCCACTTTCCATATCCTCCACTAGCACTACCTTCACCACAACAATAAAGAGGAACATTAAGAATGTGTTCCTCCAAAACAAAGAAAAGGATGCTAGGATAAGAGAATTGAAAGAACAAATCTGGCATGCAAAGAAAGATGAGGGAATTCTAAGATAATTCAAAGAATGTGATAAAAATGTCAGGACATATCTTGAGGAGGATATTATAGATATGTACACTCGTCTGCATGTCTTCAAGCAACTAGAATCCAACATAATAGACCGACATATCCTTGTGGAAAAAAAGAACATCCAATTCACCACAATATGACAAGGCTTAAATGACATGAAAAGGTGGATCACAGAGAATCCGAATGATCCATACAAGATTCCTCACTCCTCATAAGTAGAAAGAATAATTTATTATGCTTCCCTTGATCGATGCTAGCAAGACGGGAAAAGAGAAGAAAAGAAAATGACAAGGTCGGTCACAATCTCTACACGACTCCAAAAATTTGCACATTTTTTAACACATAAGATTCACCTTGATCCCATCGTGGATCTCAAGAAAATCATTACAATGGATAATCTCCTAGAAAAAATACAGCAAAATATAAATCAGAGATGAGAAAGAGTTGAGGCAACTACAAAGGTAACAATTGAGTTGATGGAGGAACACCTCGTCCAAGAAACCAATGTTCAAACAATGATCCAATAATTCATGGCCACCTTGGCAAGGGACATGAAGACTGTCACCAACAACTCATCCTCCCATGAAGCTACCCTTGAAGAACTTTTGTACCACAGGATCATATCACTCAATGGGGAGTTTTAAGTTTAAGAAACCTAAATTAAGGACAAAGATACATGAATAATATGAAATAGACAAATTTGAATTTCTCACAATCGTTCCCCATTTTTTATTTTACTAACCACCCTTAGCTTCATCCATGATAACACTTGACATCATCAATTTAGAAAGGGGATGTGAAGAGTTTTTATAACTACATCTTGCATAATTTCATAAGACACTTTCAGTAGTTGCTATAATTTTTATAGGTAAAGGTAGAATCCCACTTTGTCGAAGGCTCTTCAAGCATTGTATATTGACAAACTATTGTTTGAATTAATACTAAGAATCCCTCAGGTCAAACTGAGTTGGAGAGAAGAACTCTTGTACATGGTGGTTGTTGTAAAATATTTTCAACTAACTGTGTATTTTTTACATGTGTTGTAAGATGTCTTTTCACTTACAGATTTCTCTTATGCAAATTGAAATATTATTGAAACTTTTCTTACTCTTTCTTATGTTTTTCCTCAATATCATGAGTTTCTTATGTATGTAATTGCATGATTTAGACTAATATAATCATGTATCTACATCCATGTGTTGTGTAACCTTGATGATTCTTAAAAACTATCTAGAAGACATTATTTGCATGGATTAGTTTCATTTACATATGCTCATTTGGTTATCGTATACCCTCCTATCTAGGATAGGTTAGATTAGATTTTTTTGTATTTAGATAGATTTTGTTTCCATTCTCATTTGCATCCAATCACCCCTTAAAACCTGTAATAAAAATTGGGATAGAATCTGGATGGGTCTCCTAAATGAAACGATGCATAGTCTAATTGGGACCATGTACCAAAGAGTACCCTTTACTATTAAATGGAAATTCCATCCCATCAATAGAATTGGCGCAAGAAGGAGGGCCTGATTTTGCATGGCTAGAAAAACGTTTTGAAAAATGCTCAACCATTAGTAAAAAAATATTCATGTCCAACATTTTTTCCCTCATATCCCTTCTAAACAGGACATTACCTCTGAAGATTCAAATTATGCATTTAAAAGTGTTACTGGAATCCCTAAAAATTAGCCAAAAGCTTGGTACCCCGTCTCTAATGAGAAGTTTGTTGAAACTTGTCACATCACATGCACGTATGCCAAATTACTTGGAAAAATACCAACAAATTCAACACTACCTAGTAGGAGAGCTACCCACATAAGAATACCTAAGAATTAGAATGATGTTCTTGTTCACTTTGTAGAATATTTGATCAAAATTTCTCTATGGGCCATACACATACCCTTAGACCAGATTCCTCCCACACCTTCTGCTCCTACTCCTCTTGGTTTGGAAAACAATTTTGAAGGTGAACATTTAGAATCTGATTATGATGATAAGATGGGTTAAAATTGAAATAGAGGACAGTTTCTCCCACCATATAAGTCCCAAGGTTCTTTGAAATTAGTTGAACATTTTCATGAGTTTCCCAAACTTCTGTAGAGACTTCTCCCAAAATTTGAGTCAAACAAATATAGATCTTTGTAAGATCATGTAAATAATTATTTTCTAACAACTTGTCTCCTTGGCGTCTATTACAAAGGCACGGTTTGTAGATTCTTTCCCTATATCTTTGAAGAAAAGGATTCCACATGGTATTTTAACTCATCGACTGTATCTATAACCAGATGGAACGACTTCCAAAAATTCTTCATTGGAAAATTAGGGGAAGAGAAAACTCGTGTGGCCCTATTCAAAGAACTAGTGGCTTTAAAGATGGAAAATAAATAAAAATTAAAGGACTTCAACTAATGCTTCACTATAGTCCTCAAAACATTCACTATTGAAATTGCTCCTTTGGAACCCTTGGCTATTGAGTATTGTACAATGGCGTTACTTCCATCTATATTAATGTTCATTAAATGAGCCAGCAAGGTTTCCTTAGTGCATAATTTTAAGGAAGATAAATAAGTCGAGTAAGAAAAAATTTCTTTAGATGGCCACCCTACATCTAAAGAAACCAAATTAGCCAGGAAGAAACCCTTACTCTTAACTAAACCTTCTAACCAAGAACCCAAGGATATAGATAGTATGGTTAAGTTGGAAAAGAAGATTTCAAATGAGGTAGTATACCTTAATAAGAACATTGAGGAAGGGTCTTCAAAGCCTAGACCTTTTCGTCCATTCTTTAAGAGGAATGAAAACTCGTTGAAGCCTCTAGAATTCCCAAGTCTCACTCTAAATCTAGATTATTATGGCATGAAAAATGTCTATTCATATCACCAAAATACCATTTTGAGAAAACATGTCCTCAATGGATCAAATCTATGACCTTGGTCATTAACAAAATATTAGATCAGTAAGAGAATGATGATAATCAAACCAAGGAAGCAAATAAGGAAGAAACCATTGGGGAAAATACTTAGGAATATACCATGTTTATATTGGATTGGTGTATAGACTCAAACAAGGAATTGATTGAATAGGTTTATATGGGGGACACACAAGTTATAAAATTTCCCCCCAAAGATTACAATTTACACATCAAGGGTGTTGTTCCCAGTACTCCTTTCCTCTTGAAAACCATCACTACTCTAAAAAAAATAAATCCTCCCATTCCTACTCAAAAACCAAACGCCCCTGCACCAACTAACAACAATAAACCTAGTACTTCGACCCTAAGAAAAACCAACAACAAATACAACACCTCACAATCAAGAAAAACAAAAAGTAAACCTGAAACTTATGCTTTGGAATATAATGTTATTGAATATATAAAGGAAACCAAAGCTAACATATATCTGTATGATATGTGTGCACTTCCCCAACAACATAATATGATTCTTAACACTTTCAACCCCAGTGACCATCAAAAGAATACCATTACTAGATCCAACAACATTTCTTAAAATGTTAAAGAAAAGGAAGAAATCAAAGCTAAAATAAAGTCTACCATAAATGCAATGAGTATAGGCTCGCATTAGAGTTCCTAGTTCCTATCCTTCCTTCTTACATTTTGAATTTTTAAATTCAATGTACATAACTTCTTAGCAGACTCTGGTGATTCCTCCACTATCATGCCATACTCGGTCTATCAAAGAATCAATGTTGTCATGTAAATGAGTACTACTAGAATTATACAATTAGATGGATCAGATGTTAAAGTAAGGGGTGAACTTAATTTTTTTATTATTAGGCTAGCATATGATCCTAGATTCCATCAGGTCATAGATATTGTTGTTGTTGACATCTGAGAAAGTTATGGTTTATTATTGAGAACGGACTTGTCTCCAAAACTTCAAGGTTATTTCTCCATATACTAGTCCCACTTGTGGCTTCCATACAAAGGTAATCTAAATCGAATTTGGGTGAACAATGAGCCTCATGTGAAACATAGGATAATAGAACTTGAAGGTAAAAATGAGCCCATTAGATTTTCCCATAGTTCTTTGAGAAATTACATTTTAGAGGCTGACCATGGTTGCTATGAAGTGTACCCATATTCAATTTAAATAGACATATAGTATGAAAACCTTCACTACACTCGGATTGATGATAGTCATTGTACTATATTAAAAGAACATTTTTTTACGTGACTAACTCGAATTTGAAAACTAACATGTGTACATTGTTCTTTTATGGATCCAAATCTCAAGAAGGAGTTGAGGTAGGATGCATTATTATCGATCATGAACAACATAATACTCTTATATCCTACTGTTTAGATTTTGAATGCACCAATAATACTGCAGAATATGAATCCTTGGTCCAAGGCCCGAGGAAGGCCATTGACCTTAAGGTAAAACTTCTTCGATTTTTTGGTGATTTAGAGATACTTGTCAGATAGGTAAGAAACATTATCCAATACCTGTCTCCCCTCTTAAAATTTTATCAACATGACGTATGGAAATTTCTTTATTCCTTTGAAGCATTTGATATTACTTCTATACCTCCTTGTCAAAACACTACTACAAAACACTTTAGCAAATGTAACATCTATATTCATTCCCCTTAATAACAATTTTTCTGTTAAATTTATTTTCAGGCCTTAAATACTGGACAACATCACAAACTAGATATTCTATAATAGATAATGAAGTACACAAAGAGAATATTTTGGACTATGGGGATGAACAAGTAATATAAAAGATAACTTCATCCCGACGAATGTATTGTCGCTTGATAATTTGTTGTATCTATGGAATAAGTTCAGAAAGATTATGAATACAAATACTAACAACTCCAATATGATGCATGTTATGGTGAATTTATGGACCCTTGGACATCCCAAATACATCAATCTAGGCACTTTTTGTTCAAAGGTGGAGAAATACACATTCATGAAGTTATTCAAGAAATATCGAGATGTATTCACTTGGACATACAAAGGATTGAAGAAATATGACACCTGTGTTATTCAACAAGTCATTCCAATCAAAGAGGGTGTCAATCCACCAACAAAAGTTGAAAAACATACATACAACTCTTCAACCACTTATTCAAAAGGAATTGAAAAAGATATTGGACACCCAAATTATCTTTAAGGTTCACCATTCCACCTGGGTGTCCAATCTGGTGTATGTTAGGAATAAATCGGGGGAGATTAGATTGTGTGTGGATTTCCAAAACTTAAATCGAGAATTTGAAAAATAAAATTAACCCATTCCCCCAACGGAACAAATATTACAACTCGTCCTTGGTTCCCAAATGTTCTCTCTTTTGGAGAGGTTTTTTGGTTACAATCAAGTGCTCATAGAAGAACCAGATTGGTTAAAGACCACTTTTAGGACAATGTGGGGAAATGTTCATATTGTAGAATTCCCTTCGGCCTAATCAATGTTGGTGATACTTTTCAAAGGAAATGGATATAGTGTTTAAAGGTATAATCAGTCACATCATGGTGATCTACCCCAATGAATTCACATTTTAATCAAAGCAAAGAGACTATCACTCGAAGAATCTAAAACAAATTTTCAAAAGGTGTAGAAAATATGGTATCTCTCTAAACCCAAAGAAATGAATCTTTACTATTTTATAAGGTAAACTATTAGGCATATTATTTACAAGGATGGGATTTATGTTGACCCAAAATACACCAAATCCATTATGCAGATCCCACCCTCTCATAGTAAAAGGTATATGGAGTCCTTTCTCAGGAAAATCAATTTCATCAAAAAAATTGTTCCTAATTTTTCCAAAATTGTTAAACCCCTTTAGCATATGATAAAGAAAGACGTTCAATTCAAGTGGATATATATTGAAAAAGAAGACTTTGATAATATTAAGTCCCCCATAGCAGTTGAACCTACTCTCCAAAGTCTAGACTTCACTAAATATTTGTGTTGTATACTTTTTCTTCATATCATTCTCTTACATAAGTGCTCACTCAAAAGGATTATCAAGGGAATGAGTTCCCCATAGAGTTTATGAACACTGGACTCTAAGGTGTTGAAATGAAGTATCCACTAGTATTAAAACAAGATTTTGATGTCTACAAATCTAATAAATGGTTCAGGGCTTATATATATTGAAAAATCACACTAATGTGATCGCCCCCACCCGAAGGTTAGATCTATATTTGTGCATAGGGAACTGGGTGAGAGATGAGGCAACTGGATGACTTATTTCCATGAATATGACCTTGAATTAGAACCAACAAATATCATTAAAGTTAAAGGCATGTGTAATCTAGCAACTAGATCCATGGATTCTGAGGATCAAGAAGAAGATGGATGGAAAGAGAAACCAACTCTCTATACACAACAATCTCCTTTCATCACATCAATCGATAATTCATGGTTTAATGATCTAAAACAATATCTTCAACATGGAACTACTACTAATCGTCTTTGTTATCACTAAAATTTTGCCCGCAACATTTCATGCAAATGGTTACAGAAATACAACACTGCAAAACACCTATTATTTCACCTGCAACACCAAAAATACATTTCTAAGAAGGAAAAACTATACAAATGCACAAAAATTGACATCCGTTGAACCACTAAAGGAAGCGCGTGCACAGTGCATGGGACAAAGAATCCCATAGAGCACACAATGGGCCAGATGCACGATTGTGTATGAGAAAAGCCGTGCACTCCTGTGAACTGCGCATTTATGGTTCTTGTCGACCCATCAACAACTTATGGACTAGCTCCCAACTTGATTTGGCCCTCAAATCTGAGCTAAATCCGAATGGGGGGCTGGTCAAAGACCAAAGGGTGCCCTAAAGGGCCCCTTATTCACACTAAGAACCAGTTGGATATTGCCTCAAAGACATGTTATAAATGGAGGCCATGGGTTCACTAAGAATTTAAGAATCCCATAGTATTGTTATGTTGCCTCAATCCTCCTTCAAGAATCCTATTTTTTTCTTGGAGCATTCTAGCAACATTCCAATAGGTCATTCCACTCACCTCTTGAGGGAATAGGCTTGGATTTATTCACCATTTTCTTTCTAGTTTATCATTCTAAGAAGAGATCTCCAATAGGGAACCCAAGAGCCCTCTCAAGGAGGAAGAGGGGATCCATAAGTCCTCCTTTCTCTACGGTGTTTTTCCAACTAATATAGTTATCCATTGGTAGCATAATCTTGGTCATTTGGTTGATTGATTTTGGTTCAAAGTTTCTTATGCATTCTAGTTTTATTTCCTTAGTTGTTTTTAGTTTATTTGCTTGTTCATTTCATGTGCTTGGAATTATATAAATCATGCACTAAGCTATGTCTTGTCTAGCAGGCCCAACTAGACTTGTAAGTTCCCTTGTTTTTCTCACCCAAGTGTGGAAACAAACACAATATATTGGCGACCATACTTGGGATAAGGTATCAATTTCCTCCCTATTTGGGCTTTTAGAGCACTTCCTTTTTACCCATTTGCCTTGCAGGAATCATAACCGGCCTAGCCTTACCTGTCAAGAGCTAAGTTTGGAGTTGGAGAAGGAGAATTCCACTTAA